>NW_022983985.1:0-51444 GCF_010724455.1 Aspergillus lentulus | reverse complement strand
GGGGGGTGGAGTGCGCTTTGTTAGAATGAACATTGACTTACCCAAGGAAAACCATGTCAGAATCGTTGAGAAAATATTGTACAACATTTGGATGTGCAGGAAGAACATGCGGACGATGTTGTGTCCACTCTTGTACATCCGACCAAAGTGCATGAGCGAATAAATACCAGCAGCGAACGAACCGTTCAGCCAACGACGACGCTGCGAAATGAATTCAGGAGCGCCTTCTGGCACGTCGGTCTCAGCCTTGGAGGCCTTGACATATGTCAGGTGCCATTTTGAACCAGCTTTAGCCACCAACTCGAAACAGAGAATACGATCTTCGGCCAAGAACATGTTCTTCTTGAAAATGTTCATTCCCTCGATACCCTTCTTGCCCAGTTGCTTTGAAAGAGTGTGGTCACCATGGAAATACTGCTCGAGAGGGCGGCCCATAATTGCGCGGAATCGGTAAGCTGAGAAGGCACCAGGCAAGACGCTGACATAACCAAATGAACTCTCCAAGGGCTTGTCCAGGATGTTACTGATCTTATATTCGAAGTTCTGGGCGGCAACGAGCGGGTTGATCAGGTTCTTCCAGCCCTTACCCAACATGGCGTGAATCTCACCGCAAGCACCACCCAAATCTTTGTCGTTATAGAAGGCTTCCCAAAGCGACAGAAGTGACTTAGGACCAGGCTTTGTACCGGCGTCAAGAAGAATACAGACCTCGGGGTTGAGAATGCGACCAAATGCATTGAAGAGCCATCTGTGGGAGTTGATCTTCTTGCTGTTCTTCTGTTTCAAACAGAACATCATCTGGACCGGAGGAAGTGTACTCGGACCGTCATCGGTGGGGCGGATCAGCTGCTGATTCGGAGTCACAGACAGTTGAGTCGTATATTCAAACTATAACCAATTAGTACCTCCAGTGATGCCAACTGACCGGAGTACACCTACAATGTGAGCCACAGTCTCTTTGCCATCGACGTCACGCTTCATGACGCCGTCTTGGTAGATACCGATTGTCGCAAGGACATCCAAAGTGTCCTTGTCGCAAGGGTCGATACCATCAAAAACCAGACAGACCACAATCTTCTGCCAGGCAGGACCGCCCTTGTTCCAAAACTCGGACTTTTTCAGATTCACAATGTCGCGAATGTTCTGCATGACACCGTGCAGTGTACGTGAAGTGAGTGTCTTGTCTTCATTGTAATAGGTGATCGCAATGAGCAGTTCGGTATGTCTGTTGTACATCGCAGGTCGAAGATTGTAACCATTGTGTAGTGTAAATTCGTTGGGATCACAGGTGGCCGCGGTGTCTGAGATTTGCGCGAGGGCTTGTCAGCAACGTGGACGAAATACAATGGCCAGGTACAGCGTCTGAGATCACTCACATCGCATGTGCGTAAATTCCTCACTTCCACCCTCGAGATCGTTTCTGTACTTGGCCTGAATGGCATTCTGGATCGCGCTAGGAACAGGATAATCGACACTCAGGACGGAACCCTGCACCAACTTGACCTTTCTTGTAGCATAACGCCGCAACCCACCGGGGCCGCCTCCAGGAGCTTGTCGCTGGCGCCATGCCTCTGTGGATGAAGTGTCACTTCGAGCATAGGGGGACGCGACACGTCCAGGGACACCGAAAGCCGCCGCCGGATTCTCCGCAGACTGAGCTGAGTAGACTGAGCCAGGGCCAGGTTGAGTATAGGGGTCATGATACGCCGCTTCGGGGGCATAGGTCTCGCTCAAACTGTATCCGGAAACGGGTCTGGTAGTAGACGAACCATGCTGATGAGGGTCATCAAACGGGCCTGTGAAGGGACCTTGCTGGTGGGATAGCAATCCTCTCGACGCCTCTTCTTCGTACTACGAATCCTTCGCATTAGCCTTGGCCGAATATAGAGCAGACTAGAGCTTAATCCAAGACTTACCGAACCCTGGGGCAGGTCCTGAAGTCGGTGACCGTTATCGTCGTAGTGAGGCGGCGAATGAGAACCAGAGCCTTGGTAGGCCATGGTGTCGATGTGTTGTCAAGTTGTTGTCAAAATCTTGTAATATGCGCGAGAAGGACGCTGAAAAATCGACAGACGCGAGCTGAAGCGAAACGCAAGGGGAAAAACGGGAAGGGGGTATCAGGAGAAGGAGTAAGGAGACCGCCGGTCAGAATAATGTTCAGACAGGACAATGAACTCAATCAACACTCCAATAAGTCGAGCGAAACAGATGAACAAGAAGTTAAAGACGAAAGGTTCAATCAATAAAATTATTGAAAGGCTGGTCGAGGGGCGGACACAGTAAGGAAGAAACGTGGATGAAGCCGCCAGGGCCGATGTTTGAAGCCCACGAACCACGAAAGTGTGCGAGTTGACAGGTGACAAGCCTGAGGGGGTGGGAACAAACAATTATGTATACAAATGAGGCAGTCGGGATAACGGTTGGTTGCCCCAAACAAAGCTGAGAGAGTGAGAGGTGGTAAAGGTGAAGAGTGAAAGAAAGGTATGAACAGGCTCTAAGAGGGAAAAAAAAAATCCAGAAATACGATCAGCCCTCCTATGAGCCGTTAGACCTAGGAAGTTGAACTAGAGGAAGTAGGAGTTCGCTTTGGCGCCCTTTTTTTCGGTCTGCAGCAACAGCTGAGCGATGCGGATGGCGAGTGGACGAGCCTTGGGTGGTGGGTATTTGGTTTTCTTACACCAACTACCAAGGAGCCGGGTGCCTGAGTACCTAGGATGAGGCTAAGTACCTGTCAACCATCACTACCTAGATAGTCGACCAATAATCCCTGGTACTGGTGACGGATAGTCCAACCATCCCATATAATTTTTCACGTCAAAGGATTCTCCTAGGCTGGACGATTGTCTAAGACATCACTACAAGAACCAGGACCTCGAACATATTTTGAGGGAGCTGAACAGTTCTTTCGTTCCCGCCCTTCATATTTGGAGGTTGGGGCTCAAGTAACCAAAGAGAGCGCCTCCCAAGTGTCGGCAGGGTAACACTTTGACGATGCGGTCGGTAAGGTAAATGTATTACATAGCCGAGATCTGTATTGCGTCTCTTCATTATACCAATATTCCAACCTATCCTAAGTAAGGTACTGCATGGCAAAAACTCCAGCTGACCTGGCTTCTTTTCCTTCACAACTGACATTTATCGAGTGTTTTTGTCATTATTGTTTAAGTTACGCGAACATCAAATTGATATCCATAGCATGAACCTCCGTTCCAGGGTCTCTTTTCCAGAGGATTTCCGGAGAGTCCTGTCAGTGTTGCCTTGACCTATGAAAATTATCCCAGAGCTGAAACACACCCATGGAAGCCAAGCCGGTATATTGGTTGCACCTTTAATGGTACTCAGATTCTGTATTACCATTACTGGTACTCACTCTGAAGGAACATGTGCTTGATATCGAGGTTGAGGTCACACATCCCATGATACAAACAAAATGGCTTCGAACAATATGGCTGGGTATTTGGAGCAGCGTGACTTAATGGACCTCGACAATTGGTGAGCTACTTACGTAGTTATCTTTATGGCCAAGGGTGGCTGTTTAAAATATCTGGTATCCCAGCATTCTACACCCCTCGCCAGCATGACTGAGAGGGGCAGAGATTACATCTAGAAGAATGTTGATCTACCCAGCAATGGGCTGAATACTGTACTAGATATGCCAAGCGAAATTCGCTAGATTCTAGTTTCTTTCTAGCTCATATCTCCTTCAACAAGTAGCTTGCTTCCATATTCATCAGACGCCACTACTCTCTCTCTCTGTACATGATATTTGGAATTGTAGTTATCATGCAAAGAGGCCAAATAACTCCGTAATATATTACAGAAAATATACAACTACAATACAGTTTTAATACATCTGAGTTTCAGGGGGCGGGGGTCATCCACAGCTTCTCAAAAAGGCTAACGCCCCAGCCAAATATAGTCTTGTGGATACAGTGGAGTGCACTCATTCCTTTGTGTCCATCGGCCGTTGGTCAAACAAACACAGCAGAGCTTAGGAGTCAGTACTAGCTCGAGATCCTTGTCTATTCTCACTTTAATTGGAGGGTCGTCCTCTAGACTAGGGACGCTACTGATTCGTTCATTTGCTGCATGTATCATGTTCAGAGGTCAGCCATGGTTTCAAGATTAAAATTCAACATCCATCAAAGAGATCGGCTGCTGTGACTGGTCTTCCTCACATTTAAGATGATGCAGTATTATTAGGGGATAGGAGTCCCTCCTGATTCATGGATCTCCTTGCCCTTCATTTTCTATTGACATTGTATTATTCCTATTGTCACAGTGCCACTCCATAAAAAGACTGCTTAGCCCCAGCTTGAATTGGCTTGATGATCATCATTGCCACACTTGGCTAGCTTAATCAGTCTTAGTCTTGTGAACCGCCACTTTTCATAACTGCTCCTTGCCTATCTTTAGAACAAGACAACTACACTCCAGCCACCTTTGTACCTCTCTACACCATGCAAGCCTTTACCTCTGTAGTTCTTGAAAATATACTTTTGATGGAGGGGTGGAAAGAAACTTAAATGCCAAAAGCAGGTCAAAGTCAAAAGTCACACCCACAGCCTCGATGAACACATTCATGCAAAGGAGACATCCGGCACAGAGTCTGAACCTCAGACGATCAACTTAGTTGATCATCTTGGAGACGGAAATTTCCGAACCAGAACCTCAGAACCACTTCTCCGAGGTTCAACCCTGCAGAGGGATTCTAATGCCCCTGCCGCCTACACTGCAAGTATGAATTGCATGTCACCCCTTTGAGTGAATTCGGCGGACTTGGCTTTCGTATTGCAGCTTGACTGCGGTTTGGTGAAAGAAAATGCCTAATTTGATCAAATCAACACGCAAGAATATGATCTCCTGAGCATCTTACCCCATGCTGTTGGCTCTGTCATCAAGTCTGCCATTCAATGCTTATTTTGGCCTGCCATATCGGAAGAGGGGTTCTGCTCGAGTCCCATGGACAGATCATATCCATGGAGTATACTCTGGCCTAATCTAGAAACAGACGATATTCAATGTGGATTCTTCATACCTCCCGCGACTGTACAACCTGTTTTGACATTGCAAACACATTCGTTTCTTTGAATGTGTCAGCCGGTCAGTGTTTGAGTAAGCTTAGCTCTCGCCAGAGTATCACAGTAGTCAATGTACCCCGTGAAGATTATCAAGCGCTTTGGCAGAAATTGTATAATCAACCAGACCGTTAGACTTGTAGGCTCCTCTTCGTCATTCTCGTGGTTGTTGCTGTTGCAGATGATGTAGCTATGATATATGTTGGAACCAACAATATCAACAGAGTCACATAATTTGTGACTTTAAGAGTAAACTGAGGGGCCACCTTCGAGAATTCAAGTACAGGTACTCTTATGTATGCACATACTGCCTCGAGTTTTAAACTAGACTTGGTCATTCTTGTGCACTGTAAGACTTCTGGTTGCAGCTGTTCCTCCCCATTTCTTCTCGGATTTGAGAGACACTCGAGCAGGAGCGATATCACCGCAATTTCGATTTATAGTTATTTGACTGCTTGTTGGCTTGTCTTGAACCTTCTCATTGTCATGGCAAGTACGGTGGAATAGTAGTGTTTGGTTGTAAACTCGTGGGTAGTAGCAACATTCAGTTTGAAGAAATATATAGCTAGGCACCCACATCGATCAACCCCCAGTTGAGCTACTATGTAACATGATTAAGACACTCACTTCCCCTACTGGCCAGTTTGGCAACCTATGCAAGTCATCGCAAGAGAAGAAATGTATATAATGAAGGGTGTCTATTAGTTGTCAGGGCATAGAATAGCATCACCAGGATCGCCTACGGAGACTGATCAGACAACTACCTAGCGTGTGGATTACTGCTTGACATATGGTTGACGTAACATTACTATTTACTTATTGCATTTTTAACTCTGCTGTCTATTGATAGTCAGAGACAGGCCACTCCTATCAAGGCAACATCTTAAGAGCGGCCATTAGGAGTACCACAGTTTCTGGATGGATCAGGATGACGCATGCTTGGCAAAACTCAGCAGTACTTCCTGGAGAAGTGCCTTTCGAATTTCCGTATCACAGCGGTCAAGAGAAGGTCAAGAGAAGCACAGGCTGCACAGCCCTACGAGGGCGATGTTTGAACATCTGACAGATTCTGGACCTCTTCACCCCAGGAAAGAGTTGTGAAACAGTGAGCTGGGCCATGGCAAATAATGAATCAGATTGAAGGCTGGTAGCGACGGAGTTGGTGTACCTGAAATTGACTCCTCTTCGTGCCGTGCCTGAGGACGAACTGGACGCCACAATGCACTATGATTGGACCAGGTCATCAAGTGTAATTTCCCGGCGGAAGAACGTGAGATGGTCCAGACCAGGGGCAGTCGAGCCACGCCCCAACCACGTAGGGGGCACAGCCGGCTGCACAGGCAGGCAGGTTCTGGTGGGATATCTCGATAAAAAGTGAGCCATATGGCTGGTTGTTCAAGAGGGGGCATGATAGCCACAAATTCAAGATATACCAAGTAAGGGCGATGTTGATGGGTTGGTCTATGTACTGTATTTGTTGACTCTATCTAGGTGGCAGTTTTCGAGTGACATGTTAGGAGGGTAGAAGAGACAAAGAAAGTCGGTCCTTGCAGAGTGGCTGCAATGTTAATGCTACTGGCCCTGTCCTCTATGTACATAGAGAGTATCTAGATGCCTGCCGTGCGTCTTTTTCATCGTACATGATCGTCCAGACTACCCGCATAGAACCTAGAATGTCAAGTGTAGAAGCATACTCTCTATATATATCGAGCAGAGCTTGCCCTCGATAAGGGGATTCAAACTTGTTGCATCTCTGACTCCTTTCTGATACTGTTGAGATTGGCAGAGCTTCACAATCAAGACAACCCGTGGCGTTAATATTCGGCTGTGGTGGGCATAAGATTCTCCTCCCGAAGGCCTCTTAGTAACAATAGTACAGTACTACCTCACCACCACGACTTTCTCTCCACCTCCCTCCAGGTCAATAATCATCCTTCTTCCATTTTCTTGCCGCTCTCTACTATCACTCCCATTACTTTTTCATTCTGATTTGATCTCCTCATTCTTCCTTTACATATTATTCTCCTTTGATTCTGTTCCACTCCATATACCCTCGTCTTCTCGATTGTCCATCTGTTTGTTTTCGCAAGCTCCCTACTTCCTTCCCCGGTCGCAGCGCGTGTCTTCCGACGTCAACCAACCGGAAAAACTTGGTGCTGCTTACCGATCGATACATTTAAAGAAAGCGTCTGGCGATCCTGGATCTGGATGAAATCGACATTGCTCTCTCTTGCTCGAAATTCATGATGCCCCAGAGGCTATGATTGCCGTCAACAACACACCGTCGGGATCAATCCACAGCTGCTGTCGCTAAATACTTATGACCCAACTATAACGCTCTCGACTTGACGTTTTCCCCGAGCATCTCACGTTCTTTTCAATTATATCTACACATTCTCTACGCCGTTGACCGGCTTGACACTCTTTTTCTTTTCTCGATTCGTCGTATCTTTGCTACAGAGCCAGTCGACGGCACCGTCCTTTCGCTTGTCACGACAGAAACCTGCACTGCTATCTTTCCACTCGCCGTCTTTGATCTCTTCATCATGTCTCACTCAATCGATCATCCCTTCTTCCCGCGCGGTATGAACCTTTTGCCGTCGATACGTCCTCTATGATAATTAACTAACCCGAATGATGCTAGCCATGTACTCTCGCGACTTCCAAACATGCGTCTCATGCGATTCAACAGCACCCTCATGTCCGGTCTGCGACGAGGGGTACACATGTACGATGATCAGTCAATCGTGTAGCCAATGCGCCACTACCAAATGTGTTCAGAAGTCCACTTCCACCGGCAGCTCTAGCGACTCGTCAGGCGGAGGCGGTAGCAACGTGGGGGCTATTGCAGGAGGAGTCATTGGTGGGGTCGCTTTCATTGCCATTGTCACATTTCTGATCTGGTGGTTCTTCGTTCGCAAGAAGCGGAGCGAATACGATCAACAAGGTGTCGACGCTGCGGAAAAGAGAAGCGCATTCGGAGACGCTCGTCAGTCTCGAAAGTCGACTAACTCGATCGCCTCCACTGTCTTGACTCGCGCATCAAATGTCATCCAGATAGCTTATATCCCCGGTGTCACAAACCGATCACCGCCAGAAACCCCAGGATCACTGGTGCCGCCGGTACCGCCTCTTCCTGGCGCCTCCCCGGATCAGCACTTCTTCATGCCAGGTGATTTGCGCGACTCGGCCTGGTCCGATGTCTCGCAAGCTCATCGCAGCTTTTCTCCCAGCTTGCGCAGCAGCGTTGCCACCACGATATACCGCAGCAACGCCATCGTCAGCCCCATGCCCGCCCAGCAGGTCGTGCGCACTCGGGCTGCTGTTGTTAGCATCCACAACGGAAGTCAGCCTGCATCTACACCAGAAACGCCAGCTGTTCCCGCCATTACCAAAGCACAGCTTGCGAAGGCGGCATTTACAGAAGCCAACACCAAGAGCTCGATTGTCGCGCGGACCGTCACCGCCAAACCTGTCATGGTGAAGGCCACCGGCGCCAAAAAGACCACAAACCAACCGACTATTCAAGCCATCGAGGAGCAGACCGAGTCTAGCTCGTCTAGCACGAGCGACGCACA
This sequence comes from Aspergillus lentulus, assembly GCF_010724455.1. Next base: position 42,788 of record NW_022983985.1, on the reverse strand, counting down.
CCCCACCAGCACAGCTAAACCCAAATTTGATGCTACGACCTCCACTTTTGATGCCAGCTCGTCCGACGATGAGAACGACGACGAGACATCCCACCACAAGGACAGCGCCGGGCAAACGCCACCTGCCAGATCCTCTCACACCCCGACGGTGATTGAAGATTCACCTGCAGTGGATCAAAGTCCCTTCAAGGACCAAAATGCCTCCCAGAACGAGGCGCGATCGTCGGCCTTTCTGGATACGAATGACGCACCCAGATCAAACAGAAGCAGCCGAGTACCACCTCCACGAGTCGAGAGTCCTTTCTCAGACGCGAATGAGGTGAAATGAGCACTTTTATAACGATGAATCTGCCGACTCTGGCGGAGAAGGGCATTTGAATCAATTTTAGGGTCTTTTTCCCTCGGCCGAGTCGTATTTCTTACATTCACTTCTCTGTATCTATGAGCCGCTATGCTTCTTTGATATCAGCATGGATCGCATTTCGATCCCTGTCAGATTTGTTGCGTGATATTACCAATGTCAACCATTTCAGATTGTGTTGATAGGAATCTGACCTAGACTATAAATTGGAAGTTTACCTCTCTATAGCACCTAAGAATTCTGTTACCAGCAGATGACCAAGTGAACTTCAGCTCTATCTGAGTGAAGACTGAATGAGATCTCGACTGAAGAATTAGAGAAGAACACAGTTAATTGTCAGCCTATGTGGTTGGTTGAACAACACTATCGATACCTAGATTGTGATTTGAAAGGCTCCCTCTAATACATTCAATGAGATCCAGGATCCGGCCTCGGAAATATAATCCACTATTGCAGTACCAGTCCTCTTGCAACAATAGCTCATGCAACCCAAGGCAGAAATATGCCCAGTCGATTTGTGTCCCTGCTTTAATTATGTCTTGCACCTCGAATACCAGGTCAGGGTTGCAGCGCCTCTGCCAGTATGAAACAGGTAGTTTCCATTGAAAGGCCTCTAGCACGTTGCGAGTATCTTGGATTCTCTCGTGACAAGGTGGACGGCTCTGGTAGATCGTATCAAGGATCATCATTATGATTTCGACAGGAATATCAGCAACGATAGAATGCAACTTCACGGCGTGGCCAAGGGTTTTCTGGCGCTCCTGAGTAGCCATTGCAATCAATGCTTGGATATCACGGATTATAAGTGGACTCTCGGACATGTGTATGCGGTTATAGTCTGCCGCATATCTGGGACAGTACTGCTTGATCCAGGGTGCCGCATTGTCGTAGCATGGATAGTCGTCAGTGTCATGGATTAGGTCCGGCATCCAAAGTGTTCGGTCAGCAGCTCTCCAATATATCTCGATAGCTTGTGTAAATGCGCGCAGGTCCTGCTTCACAACGCCATGTCCCAAGAACCGATCAACCAATAGCCAACAGTGTGGATGCATGACATATCCAACACACGCACCCTTTTCTCTATTCCGGTCGATCTCAAAGAGATTGGCCATATGAAAATCCATGTTCCATCTCTGACGGTCCATTTTGGGCCCAGGAATGACCAGCGCCTTATCTGAATCGATCATTATGCGCGGCTTCTTCCTGCCGTCCGACATGAGGTGTGGAGATATTCCAGATATTGACAGGCAGCCTGTCTTTGGATCATCAAGGACTAGATAGAGGTACGATTGCGTGAGGGCGGGCTCAGCAGAGGATGGGAAACTAGTTATAGATGACTCACTTGCACGGTAAAAACAGGACCACATCGGGAGGTCTGTTTCCAGATTCAAGTTTTCAAGCTCGGCTGCTGGCACAATGAGACTCTTCCTCTTGTTGGATTTTCGTGCCGCCCATGCCCCCAAGTCTTTATGCGCTTTTCTTAATTGATTTCCCATGTATAAGGCACACTCTATCCCACACAGTACGCAACAGACATATGGGTCCCCATCGACGGCCATTTTGGGAGTTGTTGTCAGAAAGCAGAGGAAAAGACGGGAATGTAAGCCTTATATGGTTATGGACTCATGGTTCGAGTGAATGACGCGGTATTGATGGAATAGCTCAGAAAGTGGTCTATAGTGTCATGATGATCCTATTTAGTGATCAGACTACTTTCTACTGAGGCCTCGCTTTGCATTACTACGCTAATGGAGAGCCTGATGAGCGCTACCAGCGACACTGGCAGGAGCACGAGTCTACTCTCTTACGCGGCATTTTCATTGATGAGATGAAAAGCCTTGAACCGGGTTAGATAGAAGTTTTCAACAAGAGCCAGACTCAAAGAGACTGAGACTTTGCGGTGGAGAACTGCAACTTTTGTCCTTTGCCCGGTGTACCAATGAATGGATTGAAGATGTCATTGCTGGAAAAGACAATCTTCAGAATTTGTATAATAGGACATATGCGATTTGACCAGCCACTAGGCAGCTAAGGCCTTGATGGGCAGTATTGTTTCTATTGCTGCTCTATGAGATGAAGACATGATTCTGTCAAAAGTGGAAGCTAGCGGATAATGCATTCATAATGCAGCTGAAGCGATAATCAATTCTTAACAGATCTAATCATAAAAGAGATTTGTTCATTATCCCAGATTTCTGACATGAGCTGTAGCTTTCCCACCATCCTGAGTTGAACTATGGAGATGATTGTTCATTTTCTCCATCAACAACTTGTGGAGATAGATGGGAAAACACTTGTAGACTGTCAGGATGCTTAAAATCTTAATCTCACAAGACCTAGAGTTGGATACTCGCAGGTAGGAAATGGCATGCCTTTTAGGCTCATTTGGCGCAAGTTTGAGTTGATGTTGAACTTGGTAGGTTATATGCAGAGAGCATACCCCAAGTGTATTACCTTATATCTTTTTGTAGTAGTATAGTTCTACTATAAACATATTCGCTTTTGTGGATTTCTACTACTAAAGAGTTATAATCCCAAGGTGAGGAGACCGAGCTCTCAAGAAATCTTCAACTTTGACGGGAGGGATATCGTCTTTGCACATAGATTGAAGTCCACCACCCTGAAGAATTGCCCTGTGGTGGTCAGCAATAATAGATATGAGACCGTGCTCCAGCACATATTGATCACGATGGCTTATACAAGGGCAAGGCAGAGGAAAACCTAATGACCATAATACACATCGCTCGAAGTACCAAATCACCCCGGTCATCACAAGCATGATTTTTGGATCTGGTAAACTGTGAGCAATCATTGTCAGCCTCTACTTTGAAGGCCCCATGTGTTTGAATGCTGTACGGTCTGACTCCCAGCAGATCCAAATCCCCAAAGGCAAGGGAGCACAATATCAAGGCGGCCTCCCAACGAAGCTTCTCATCGGCGTTTCCGGGATAGGCCGATTCTCCCACTTTGTACGCCAGAGGAAACCGGATGAGGACCCGCTTGGCCAAACATCTGTTCCAATTTTCGATATAAAGCGGGATGGAGACGTTCAAGCTGCCGTGTATCTGCTCCCTCACTTCTCCCAAGCGACAATGGTTGGATTGACCGAGTCCCAGATGGTCTGATACAAGTTCTGCAAAGGCCTTGCGACGACTGTAGAAATTCTTCTAATGTTGTGCAGCCCCGAAAGAGCGGAAGGTTCAATGATCGACTAGTCATCACAGCATAGAGTTGGGTTTTATAGGCAAGTACAGGCAGGCAATCTATGACTTGCTCAGAGAATGATGAAAAGAATATGAGATTTGCTCACAACATGGTATAGCTAGCCTATGACTACAAAAAGGGCACAAGATGGCAAGATGTTCTTAACCACTTGGCTATAAATGCAAATATCACTTGCTTATATCATACTTTAACTTCTTCTTTTCATCAATTGTCCCGTTTGACACAAGTAATCTAAATGCAGAGGCGCTGGGCATTAGTGAATGTCAGACCACTTTAGGTCCTAAATAATTCATCTGTTTCTACTCTGGCTAAGTCTCCTAGAAGCTCACCTGCCTAAAACGAGTCGTGCAAGGGTCTCCAGGACATAGGGTCGAGCTAGGAAACATATAAAGCATTTTCAAAAGCCTACAGAGCACCAGGTATCTAAGAGCGTCAACTCCATAGGTAATAAGTAACAGGTAAATAATGAATTGCTCTATAGGTACTACATATGGTCCGTTAGATTAGTCTCAGCAAAATCCGCCATCAACTGCACGCCCGTATCTCGATTATCACAGCCATAGTAATAGTCGACGCTGACCATACATCCATTCCCAAAATGCTTGGTCCCGCACTTCCCACAGCCGCCAACGTTACGGATATCCTGGTAAGCCTGCCACATCTCGTCGCCGGTGATCTTACAGTTCTTCCCATTCTGATCCGTGCCTCGGATTTTCACGGAGCACCCGAACCCGGCGTTGTTTGCCCAGCAGTTCCCGGAAAGAGCGAGTGCCTCTGCATTGGACGTGTAGATCGTTTGGCCGCGGTTCATCTGGTTGACTGCCTTGTCGCACCACTTGACGTTTGTGGTACTGCAGAGCGTCTCGCCTTTGCAGTCGTATGGCGATGACCCGGTGCAGAAGGCCCCGGCACCTGCCGTGCTGTCCTTCCATTCGCTTGGGCACGGGTGGAAGACGTTCGTCAGCGGCCCGTAGCCCTGAGCCTGGACGGAGAAATAGCTAGAGTCGGTGGTGTCGGTGCCGACGGGGAGTGTCCACGTGAAGGTATAGCCGTCACGCTTGACTGGGGCGGCGCCTTTCGAGGACCACGCCCAGGGGTAGTTGGTCTGTCCTTCCGCTAGTTTGGCACCACTATACTCGTACAGGACTTCGTTCTCGACCATGTAGTGCGTGCAGATGAAGTTCCCGGCGTTGAAGTTGATTGGCCATGCTGGCATTTGACAGTCCGTATCCGGGTCTGTAAGATAGACGCGCATAAAGGCGTATGGGACAAGGAAATCGGCCTGGATGGTGGTGGAGGTGGCTGATTTGCCGACTTTGACGTTCGTGACGGCCTGGTTGTTGGGCAGACTCTGGGTAGTAGCAGACACCGAATTCGAGTCTATGGTCACCTTTCCGTTCGTCCCGATAGCCCGTACGGTGAAGGACATGGAGGATCCTGGGCTGATGTTGCCGATCGTCACCCGGGCCATTGTACCCGGGAGGCGAGCAACTTCGTTCCCGTCGCGGTATACCGCGTACGCGTGTGGGGGATCTCTGTTAGAGATATCCCACGTGAGGCTCACGGACGAATAGTCAGAAGCGGTCACTGATAATGGGCCCGGCGGCAAGGTACCATGGTCGTCGGCTAGAAACGGGGTGGGATCTGCAACATCCGGTCCGCCACCCTCGATTGTGTCCATAATGGCTTTCATATAGGCTTCATCGGGTAGGGTGTCGTACGGATTGGGGAGGAGGTCATTCGTAATGTGGACAAGGCCGGCTCCGCGCTTTAGGGCCAGCGCGGCAACCTTTCCGGCGTCCGCCTCCGGTACACCGTAGATAATATGCCAGAGCTTGCGCGGGTCCTTGGGTGTCCAGCCAGGATTGGGGACGTAGCTGTTCATGTACGTGTCGTAGCTCTGCTCAAACGTCATGAGCGTATCGGCGCTGTAATATCGTTAGTCTTTCTCTTTCAGGACACGCAGTGGATAGATGCACACCTATGTTCAAAGCACTGTGGCATTGTAGCACCCGGATTGAGCACTGTGAAGGCTCCTGAGTGTTTTCGCTTCGTAGCGTCGGTAATAAAACGGTACAAATCTGCATACAGATTGTCTGGCCCACAATCGTTCCAGCCCTCGTCGAAGAAGATGCCGCCGATCTTGCCGGGATACAACTGGTACCACAAGTCGACGTCGGTTTGGATCTGCGAGACCCAATCGGCAAGGTCGGTCGAACCAAGCCGGGTCTCGAAGGCCTGCTGGCTCTGGCCTAGATACCCTGTCCGCACATAGCCAAGGATCCGTTTTCCCGATGCATGGGCCCGGTCGATGACCTTTGCCCAATCCGCATTCACCGTCGTGTCGGGGCCGTTGAGGACGTTGGCGACCAGGACGCTCACCTTGCTTGATGAATAGGCAATCATGCGGTCCCAAGCGACTGGGTCAGCGAGCGGATTGACGTACGATGCCAAGGCGATTTGTTCTAAACGCAGCGATATCAGATCAGTCTCTTTTTTCTCTTTTCCTGTCAAATGACCTTGAATTGCTAGGGCGATACGTACGGCCGTCTCCAGCCCCATTCCCATTCCCGTTCCCACCCCCATTCCCAGAGTTGGGGCACGAGTCGAAGGTGAACGTCTCCGGGATTGCTGGAAGCCCATGATCTTGCTCGTTCTTATTGACCATTTCATAGATGACCAGCGAGGCAATGATCTCGTGCAGCAATATCTGGGGATGGAAAACACGCCCGTATCTAGTCATCATCAACGTCAAGGTCTCTCGCGACAAACCAAAGTCTTTGTCTTACCCGTCTGGAAGTAAGTTTGGAATTCTCGGACCAAGAGCACTGGCACTGTTGACTAGTCTCACGTTAGAGGAGGCAACAGAAGCAGTGCCAGCGTCGGAGATAAAGGCCTGCTCGGTGAACTTGGCATCTGGATCCATCAGACGTGTAATCTGCGCGAATTGGTTCACGGTGCCCTCGAAAGTTCCTTCGAATGGCTGATTGTCGCTCCGTTTCCAGGGATTTAGGCCCAAGGGGTCCATCGTATTCAGCTCGTAGAACATGAGACCGGTTCTGTAGATGTTACTATAAGCTCCGTTTATGGTTTTGAGATCGAGCACTCACCTTGTGTTGCTTTGGACTGTTGATTCGTCGACACCGTTTTCACAAAAGCGGCCATTGAAATGGCCTACCCAAGAGTCGTAGTCTACAAACTTGACCTGGGAACCGGCTCTCTTGACTGCAGCCGACTATAGAGCAATTTCAAGGTTAGTAACGGCTTCAAAAGATTACGAAAGGAATCAAGACGAACAATTTGTGAGTTGGCGGCGTCGACAAGGTCGTTCATTATCTTCCGATTAGCGCTCGTCAATTTCTGCGCACCCCGAAAGAGGCTGGGTATTTTCTGGCGGACAATCAGTAAGTATTATGGCAAAAAAGGCATTCGTTTTATGGCCTACTCACATATAGAAAGGTTGACCAGCTAACATTATCACACGCCGATGATAGATCTTCTGCAAAGAACTTGGCATACCTGTATAGAGACTGTTAATAATGCCCAAAAGGACCCGAATAGTATGGCAGTTACCCGGTGTAGTAAATCATCCCACTATCCATTGGTTAGCTTTCAGACATCGATGAGGGTATAGTTTACTGACTCTGAGCTTAGCTTTCCCTTTGCTGCCGCAATAACAGAATCCAAGCTTTTGCTGAAGGCATCCCCAGCAATGATGTCTCTGGTGCGATCCAACTGCTTCTCACAGCCATGAGCTAACGAGTCCCAGTCGTAATCCGCCGCCCATGGAAACAAGTCTGGGTGTTTCAGAGCCGCTTCCTTTGCCATCTTCACAGTCTCTGGAGCCAGGGCGGCGAATCCAAAGATGCACTGGTTTAGGATCTTTGAGAGCTCAGCATCATTACCCCCTAAGATCCCACTCACGTCAGTTCGGTTCATGGAGAGGGACTTCAGATGTATACGTACCGATTGATAGCAAGATGACTTGCTGGTTCCCGTTGATTTGAGGGATCTGTTTGTTGAGGACATCGGCTGTGACTGCACCAGAGCAAGACACGAACTGAAAAGTGCGTGCTGCTGGGTCACCCAGCCGTGGATCGTTATTAATGAGATAGGGATAGGAGTGATCATAGCGACTGCACTCCCAATCTTTTCAGGTGGGACAAAATACCGATTAGTCCATGCGCCACAGCATTGAGTCAGGGAGCGATTGATTTACCGGCTTCAGCTTTAATCCGGTCACCAGCGCCTATTCCGGCCGAGTAGGAGTCGCCGAGGGCGGCCATTCTCGTGATGTAGGCAAGATCTGATGGATCGAAATCAGTGGTATCTCTTGCCATGAAGCGCTGGTAGTTCATGCTTGCATTTCCTCGCGCATCCCAATATACCAGGGGATTCGCAAGGGCGCAACTCCCAAGGGTAGCAATGGTCGCCAGGCCATGCCATAGTTGCCCGTACATATCGAACAGAGGAGACGAGTAGACGAGGAGACGGACGAGAAGGGCAATACAACTCAAGAGTTCACAGACATGAGAAACTTCTTATAACCACGTTCATGGACTGAGAGTAGTCTTGTGGAGTGCGCCCTTTCGGGTTCGCCTCCCCCTTCCTATCCATGAGAACAATACTACCCCTTTCCCCGCTGCTACCCTAGTATCTTGGAAGGTCAGACGAAGTATGACAGGCACTAGAGATCCACCATGAGGCACCTTTTTCGGATAGCAGATATTGGCCCTTGGCCGCCGCGCTTTCCGGTCACGAAGACACCTTCCACCTCCTTCCAAACTGGCATTGGTATGAGTTGCTGGACTGAGACACAATCATAAACGAGAAAGCCCAGTTGGGACGCTAGGCGATGCCGTCAAGAAAACTCTGAGTCGATATTTGTCAGATCTCGTGGTGTAGCCGACGCACGAGGCCATCAGGCCACGAGGTAGATACGCTGAGCCGTCCACAGTCTGATGCGTTGACGCTAGGATTGGGGGTTATATTAAAACAACTCCCTCTTTAGTGGTTAGCTCACTGCCTTAGTGTCAAGAGTTTTTTCTAACCGACCCTTTAGATCGTACCTCGTATCTAACCTAATCGTAGCGCCGGACGAAGTCATAACTCCGTGGCGGACCGCCGGGTAATAAAAGCTTTCTTGGCCAACTCGGCGGCGGCACAAGCATTGGCGGAGATCTGATTTGCCTCTCTTTCCATATACAGCATAGTTTATATATGTTAGTTAGATTTAGATTCTTCGAACCACTAGAACTGCTAGTGGTTTCTCCATTAGCCATATACAGGATAGTTCATCTATGTTAGTGCTCTATATGTCTTGTAAACATAGCCTCGCTCATTGAAAGTCCATGCCGCTACTACGGATCCTGCATATTGATCAGGCTGATTGCTTCACTTACCGATACAGGATATGTAGCACTCTATCATGCGCCTGGGGCCTTGCATTTGACTTTCCAGAAGGAGCCTTAGCTCTAGTTTATACTAATATCCCGCATTAGATTAAATTTATGCTGTTTTAGATTGACAATACGAGAGATGATACTTCATTTGCCATACACAGCATAAGTAGCACTCTATCATGCGCCTAGGGCCCTTCCATCATACAACACTAAGACCCTCCTAGTGGATCAAGAAGGACCCACGGTCACACTCCGGTACTAGTATTGCATGTTAGGTCGAATTCAGGCAATTTCGGAGTTGAAAAATACCATATGGGCTACAGTACGCAAGATTAAATGTAACCTTCCGAGGGGGTCCACCCAGAGCGTTCGTTGCCTAGGAAGGACTGGCCGTCAGAGATAATTTAATATCAAATAGTGATCCAAAGAGATATCGGTGGCAGAGACTGGAGCTATAATCACATTTGATCTGCTCACTTGAGTTCTTCTTTTATCTGAATCTGGATGCCGGTCTGGGCACCTATGTCTCTGAGCTCCTCTATCAATCCATTGTCCCAATACTGCACTTCGTGTGTCATCCTCGACAACAGACGAAATCCTCGGAGGCGAGGCGTGAATTTCTTCCAGTCTTGTAGCCATGATCGAACAGCCCTCAATAGGTATTCAATCTCGAACTCCCACTCCCATTCCCATTCTCGCTGGAGACATAGATCGTCAGTGAGGGTGAGCCATTCGATGTTGTTTGGAAGTGCTTCCCCTAGGCCAACTACATTTGGCTCCGATGGAGAAAATCCAAGCAGAAATGGAATTGGAACTTCCAAATTTTGCAGCTTATGGAGTCCGCTAAAAGCTTTAAAAGACCCACGGAATCTGACCTCCGGCTGTTCAGGGGCTGATTCTGAGAGGTCTGATAATGCCATAATAGACAAGTCCGTCAAAGTTGCTTGAACATGAGATAGATCCGCGGTGATTTGGTCTAAATTAATTATATCCGTGACAGAGTGATCTTTGAGATCTGGGCGGTAGTACCACTCCCATTGAAGCTTGCGAAGCCCTTGAGTGACTGCTAACACTTGACCAAGAGGCCCTTCACGCAACATCTTCAAGTCAAGCGATACGAGTTTTGATGGATTTGGTGGATATTTCCCAGGCCACATGAAAGTGGCAGTGGGGTTGTCGACTAAGGTCGTTATCTGTTTAACTGACGGCAAGTAGAACAGGGGCAGGACATCTGCCGTGTTCCTGACATTTGTGAACCTGCGGATGTTGATACCAAGGTCGGGATACACAACTGACACATCTTGGAGATGTGTAAAGGAAGGGAGATGGCTATTTTGGGACTCCTCACAGAGGGCTGAACGGAGAAACATGCCCATGAGGCGGCTCTCTCGGGTAAAATTCTTGCCTAGATAGAGGCGCTTCAGACTGGGGAGTTGTGATAGTAAGAGTGTGACAAACGCATCCATCGTTCCGGCGCGCAACTCTTGGATCCACTGTTCAGCATATGGAATCTGGATCCTTTCAATGCGTTTCACTAGCTCGTCCAAGACGACCTCAGTAACTCTGAGTTTAGGACTTTTCTTTCTATATTCCCACAGCACGGGATCGAAACAGTCTCCATTGAGGATCATAACTTGGACAGAACTGGCGAGCTCGGGCCTGTGCACAATGGTTTCCAAAAACTGAGCAATCGGGGGGTTCCGAGAGTCTGTCCATGTCCATTGAACCTGGGTGTAGAGGAATGGCTCAGCGATTATGCGGAACCTCCTATTGACAAGACATAGTGCATGTAGTTCAGCAGGCGATAGTAACTGGACTACTAAGTACAATATTTCTGCTGGGAAGCTGTCTAGACCGGATGCTGCTTGATGTTCCTAGAGATATTAGTAAGAACCTTGAACAATCCTCTTTGATCACATACAGGTTTCATTACCAAGGGTGTAAGCTTCCTGCTCTTTTGAGTATGCATACACAAAGAACACTGAGGAACTGGTACGTGGGAACTGATGAATAACAGAAATTGAAATGTGAGAAACGTGTCAGGGACCCCAAGTGATTGTTGGTACCTATGACTCCGACCTTCGATACATGGTGGCTGTTGATTAGATTAGGTACCTACGCTAGTAATTAGTGGTACCGGAGCGATCCGCCAGATTCAGCCTCATTCGTGGATTTCAGCAGTCAAACTGAATTGCTCCTTTTTCCTACTTGCGAAAAACCAACGAAAGGCACTACCTACTTGCCCCACCAAGTTCGAAGTTGTGGACTTGTGATATATTATCATACATTGGACTACATCCAGACGTGTGAGGCGATGTCGAATTCTCGACCCACAGTGGGCCAGGGGCATAAAATTTACTGTGCTGGTGGCAAATTAATTCACTTAGGTATCTCCTATTTCCATGCTAAACTAAGGTCTCAGGCATTTCCGGAATAGAACTGATAGTGTAGTGATTTAACCGAAACAATACAGGTTACCATGCAATTGGCCTATCGGGTGAGCGTTTACAAGCGGAACCGAGTGCAAATTAGCACTGAATTAGGAAAATGCCGCAATATCTAGTAGTATTAAGTACAGCGCCGGTGCCAACAGTTTCGGAGAATAGGCCTGCTCTATGGGCCAAGCCTGGATCGCCAAGGCCCTAAACGGACCGGGGTAGTCATCCACTGAGAGAACGAACGAAGAGGATTGGCCCGGAAAACAAGACTAGCGCCAAGCCAAGAAAACCAATGGCTTAGCGAAGCTTAGTCCAGAATCTCATCAGCATCTAATTGATCATGTCTCACACCAATAGATTTATCTGGGTACCTGGACTAAGGTAGTCTACTGCTGCTAGAGCATACATTTTGATTGCCGCATGATCGATAGTAGGCCCCTCATGCGCTTTTCAACGGTTGATCGCTAGGATGGTATCCAGTCCGTGTTTTCTGTCAATTGACTTGGTGGGGTATCTCTATAGCAGTCGGAGCATCCGGAATCCAAAGAAGTGGTATCTATATTGGACGATTAATGGAGCATATACAGGGATCTTGGTTCGCCGACACCTCAATACTGATTTCCCGAGGTAGGTCGGATCCGTGCTATTTCAAGTTGACAGATACTATACGAGAGGATACGTCGGGAATCTCCGAACCATTACAATTACTGTTGACTGCTTCATTTCCTGTATATATGATATTTGCTCGCATTACTATTGTCTGATGTAGATTCTGTAATGTCTTGTAAATTAGCCCCACGTATCAAAGCTCTGTGCCACTACTACGAATAGCACTCTATTGCGCGCCTAGGTGTCTCTCTATTAGACTTTTCTATGGGCTAAGAAGAAGCCCTAGCTCTAGGTAGACTATACTAGCCACTAGTATACCATGTCAGGTCGAATTCGTGCTATTTCACGTTGACAATTACTATACGAGGGAGAATAGCAAAAGAGCAGATGTAACCTTCCGGTCATTCTCTCGTCTAGAACAAACATCTATCATCTATTGCCGTTCATTGGCAGGATCCTATCCTATCGGGGTAATCTATGGTAGCAGCACTAGGAGAAGTATTTGCCAGGATAGTACTACTAGTAGTATTCTACGGTTTCTACCCCTATTGTAGAATAGGACTCTAAGGCAGACTTTTTTTAGTCTGAGAAATAGAGACTGGCAAGTGTAGCGAGAAACCTACAGCAGCCCTCCTTTAAAATGGCCCTGGGTACTGACCTTCAGGGTAACCGGTGGCACACTGCATCCAGATTTACTCTAGGTAGGCAACCTCTCTTCCCCTGGTGTGCATTATGCTCATAGTGGTATAGCAGAGGATTCTACATCATGATTATCCCCAGGCTTCTCCACCTCATCCTTGTGATCTGGTGCGCATTCAGCGACGGGTATGATCTCAGCGAGCGAAAGCAACCTCAAGGTCGTCTGGGCATAACGCTCGATTACGGCCTTGCAAAGAGTTGGCCGCAAGGAATCGATGATAGAGGCTCGGATACTCAGCGGAACTGGTTTTATAGCAGCCATCTCACATTCAAAGAGCCGGTTAGCACGATCACCGACGGCCAACTTTGGCAAATGGCGGCCGATGCATTGAGCGAGATTCCCGGTGTTCTGTCCCAGTACGGCATCTCCAGAAAGAAGGGCTTATCCACAGTCATGACGGTCCTCGCTTTTGGCAATGAAATCATCCTAGCTTCTACGAAGAAGGGCGATGATAGTTTCACGTATGAGTTTGGTGGTGGGAATACCCCGGTTGCCAGGGCTCTCCAGCTCTGCCAGGCTGTTTGGAAGGATAGAGCCAATCTTGGTGAAGACGATGTACTTCCCATCCACAAAAATCAGGGTCACTGTGGAGAGCCCATGGCTGCACACCTGTACTATGCTTCGCACACGACTCCTTTAGCCGAACAAAACGCAAGAGTTGCTACGATTGTGTACAAGTCGCGAGCTCCACCATGTGGTACCGGTGCGACGGTGAGTGCGGCTGGCTACCCCTCGATTCGCGACTGCCGCGCCGCAGGACTGACAAATTTGCGCTAGGACCATTGGGGATGCAACTTATTTGTTGAGCAGATGAATATGAGAGTGGTGGACGTCGATCGTGACAAGACTCCCAATGAGTCTTATGATTTGAGCACTCTCGCAGGGGGAAATCCGGTCATAGGCCAGATCTCAATATGTTCTACGCCCACTGCAAGCTAGATATTGAACGTCTTATTTGTGGTTGCGTCGAGCCATTTGACTATTGGCAAGTGGCTCAAATGTGGGAGGATAAATATCCGAGAATATCAACATCCAACTCGATTAGCTCGAGTGGAACACCTGCGTGAGCGCCTAGTTCCCTGAGTTGGTCCCTCATCCTTGGGGGCCATTCATTGTCGTCATTCCAGCTTAGTAGCAGAGTAATGCCACGAAGGTGCGGCGTGCATGCCTTCCAATCCTTCAGCCATAATTGAAGCAAACCTAGCATGGCGTCATCCGTCCACTCCCATCGAGGCAATGTCTTTACCACTCCATCTTCATTCTGTGGCCTCAAGTCGTCCGTGATGGTTAGAAATTCGATTTTCCTTGGGATCACATCCTGCAATCGGTTCGTCATGTCCTGTGCGAACCCCACCAGGAATGGCCAGGGGACCTGAAGTCTCTTGAGCTTGTCGAAACCAACCATCCCTTGCAACGACCCCACCATCTTTATGCCAGGAAGGAATTGGTCACCACCTCCTAAGCCGCACTCGGCTGAGAGGGTCAAATCCGTCAGAGTACCTCGAACACGAGATATCACAGCAACAATCCAATCGAGATTGACGATAGGCGTAGTGAACTTGTCTATGACACCATAATCAAAATACCAATGCCAGCGAAGGGTTTCAAGGTTCTGGGTGAGTGCGAGCAGTTCACTGAGATACTCCTCCCGCACAATGGTCAACTCAAGTGATGTAAGCTTTGATGGGACAGGTAACTGTGCTGCAGGCCACGTAAATTCAGCTGGGTTCTCAATCGAAGCTGACATGCGTTGGACACTCGGCAGATAAAAGAATGGCAAGACATCTAGAGTAGTTTTGACCTTCATGTCGCGGGCCCAATCCTGACCGTCGGGTTTGAGGAAAGAGACATCTCGGAGATGCCGAAAGTCGGGCAGGCCATAATGCACGGGCTCACAGATCGCAGATCGGAGAACCTTACCGACAAGTGCACTCTGTCGAGTGAAGTCGTTAGCAAGGTACAGATATCTCACATTCGAGAGCTGTGCTAATAGAAGAGCAACAAAAGCATCTATAGAACCTTGGCGCAATTCCTGTATCCAAAGGTCGCTATAGGGGGCTCCAGTGCCCTGGATGAATGCGATCGGTTGGTCCAGTTCAGCGCCAGAGACCGGAAGTTTAGGAATCTTGAATTGAAAAAGGGAGTGATCGTAGAGATTGCCGTCAAGGTGTACAGTTGTAATGTAAGCAGCTAGCTGAGGCCTGGATAAGAGTGTCCGTAAGAGTTGAGTGATTGGTGGAGGACGGCCAGTTCTTAGCCAAGTCATCTGGATTTTTGAGTAGAGGAATTTCTCAGCAAGAGTGCGGCACATTTTATTAACAAGACATAGTGCATGCAGTTCAGCAGATGATAGAAACTGGAACACCAGGTATAATATGTCTGCTGGGCAGCTATCTATACTGAATGCTGCTTGTTTCTAATGACATTAGCAATAACCTTCAAAGTACAAGTCATGACAACATACAGGTTCCATTGCCAATGACAGAATTGATATAAGTTCACTATACTTTTGTATAAGCACACACAAGAAGACTGAGAATCTTGTACATGGGAAGTTGGGAACGATGGATAGAAAATCTGAAAGCAAAAAAGCTGTCGGGGAGCCTAAGTGTTAGTCACTGTAACCCTGACTTTTAGTTCTGAACTGCTATTGGACTCACAACTTAGTATGTATCAGAAAAGGTTCAGTAGGTATTAAACCATAAATTAATTTTAAAGGATATAATACCTTTTAAATAATCCAGTTTCCCGCATGGGCAAATATTCCCAGCGCTCGTAGATATTAAACATGTCAAGGCCATTAAGCCTTCTGTTCTCCCCGCCACAGTGCATTTTAGTGGCGTAATTTTGCCTGACCTTGTTCCAGAAGATTGGTTCCACAAGCCTTTAAAGTATACAAGCGACAGGCCAAAGACATTGATCAGGATGTCACACTGAATCATATTACTTCTTTCTTCATCTGTTGTTGGGTCATCTCAGGAAGGATTCCTCCTATGCAAACTTTCTCCAAGGACGGACGGAAGATTACATCCGGTCCCTATTGGGGCCGATTTGCTACAGCAAGTACAATGAAGTAAGGCCATCTTTCCCTAATAACTATAGTTGCCCTACGTGTCCTTTCTTTTGTGCTGATGAGTTTGGAGTAGTCTTCGTTCTTCCTCTTGGATCGCAGATCGAGACTCCTATGTCCCTTTTGACCCTCTTGAAATGGAAACGGAGAGCCCCTATTACTTCTTTTCCATGAAGAACAATTTCCTCCCATCTTGCCTGCGCAGGTTGCCTTGACCACAGTGTCAGTGAGGAAAGTGCAAATAACTAGGCTAAGTAGCCCAGCTTCATTCCAACGCGGTCGACTACAGCAAACGACCGCAGCACAACAAGCAAGCCAGCAACATGACACACAGCCTGCAGATGAAATAGTAAGAAGCCTAAATATATCGCCTATTGGTTTCCCATAGTGTGCATACCTGTTCCACTCGGAGAAACAAGCAAGGGCCAACATGGAAGTCAAATTGGCTCGTGGATTTATCATCAGTAAGGCATTGTTTACTGGTGTTCTGATGAATTATGGTGAAGACGGCCGAGGTACACAAGTATGTTAGCATGACCACCATAGAGAATCTAGCAGTACTGACCATTTCATGGACTGCGCTCGGAATAAGAAAGCTTGAGTTATCTTTTTCACGAATCGCACCAGCAATTGCCAGAACCTGATATAGTCTCACTTCATTGAGAAGAAGCACAAGCCAAAGGAAAGTCTATAACTCCAATAAGAACTTGGTTGACTCCATGGCAACTGTGGAGCGTATCGACTTTGTTTTCCGCTTTGAGATGCCTTTGACGGACGAATCTTGACATGCCGCCTGGAAGTCGGCGATGAAAATCAGACAAGAGCCAGTATCAACCTCGGAGTTGCAACGCAATTCATCTCCCAAACGGGCAGATCAGATCTTCCAAGTCATGAAAGAAAAAAAAGGCAGCTGGAACCAGGTCGATGCTACCTTCTCTAAAACTATATTGCCGAGCCAGAGGTGCAGATGCCGTCAGAAACATGGGACGAGTTTCCACATGATCTCAACAAAACAGCTAACTTCTACCGGGTACTGGGCTGTGGATACCAAGGATATCTTGGAGGGAAAGTTCAAAGACAAGGAGGTCTACGAGAATGAGCTACGTCTGCGTTTCAAAAATGGTTCTGATGGCACCTGATATTGAGGCAGTGATAATTCTCATTGGATCCATCCAAGTTCTTTCGCACTGATACACTAGCCGACAAACTGAAAAAGCGACGCCTCCTCGATGTGCTTGACGCGCTCGGGCTCCGCATAGCTTGCCTTGAGAACATTCATCCTGTAGTAGAAAGCCCCGTCATTCAAGACAAACATGCTAGGCAGACCGTGGGGAATCAGAGCAAGACAATCATCGGGCTCAGCACGAAAGCCAAGGCTGTACCATGTTGAACAATGTGCGCACGAACTGACTCTGGAATGCTGCCGGCATTCCTCTTTCAGATACGGGACAAGATCGTCTTCCATGACGACGGTGAGGTACATGTCGTCATTTGCGCGGATTCGCGCCCGCCCTTCATGTACCGAGAGCTGAAATGGGATTCCGGCGCTGTACGGATTGCCGCCGAAGATGAGCTTGCCGTTGAAATTACTAGCATCACCATACCAAAGGCCGTCGCTAGTAACGGGATACAGAGCAAACTGTTTATCGGGATGGTAGAGGTCGATTCCGTCTGCGGAGACAGGATGAGCGGGATTGAGAATAGGTTCGGAAAGTGATAGGATAGGAGCATTATCAGTGCTGTCGGTCCTATCTGGGTCCTCTGGGTCGATCTGAACATCAAGTGCTTCGTCAATATTGTCCGTCCAACGCCCCTCTCGTGAAATGTACTGTGACCCGCGGCAGATGTGAAATACGTTGTCCTTGTAGAGGGGATGACTGTTGAGCTGGCCAACATATGTGCGGTCTCTGATTATGTGGATTTCATCATCCGAAAGATAAAACAGGCTGCCATTGCCATGGTAATCACGGTGTAGAATGAAGCCGTTATCGTCATAGCGAACAGCGAGGTATTTGCCAGTGACTATGAAGCGAAACGGCCTGTCTAGTGCCTCGTCATCGGGATTGAGCTGTTCTTCTGCCATGACAATCTGTTATCAGAGTCAGAGACTCTGGCAATCTCATAAGGTGTTCAGTAGTTACTTATGTTGGAAAAGCCGGTTTCATATCTCGGTTGGGTAGTAGATAGACAGGACACAAGTGGATGAAGAAAGGTTTAAGTTATATACACAATGTGGGTCCCAGGCAACCATGGGATTTCAGCTTAAGGTTCATCCCCACAGTTTATCAAGGTAGCATACTGAAATAGAAAGGAGATACATGGGTTCTCCTGCATCGATAATGCCATCATCATGAGACAATACTATATCTTATAAATACAGTCACTGCACCACTTTGAAAATCCTGTCTCTCTGTAAGAATCAATAGCCGTATGACCACTCCAAAATGTCCAGTACAGGACCTAGAAGTGATGGCAGAATCTGGGCAAGCGACGACCTGGAGGGTCTCCCCCCAACTGTGAATATTTACCCATGGGAAGGCCCCGATCATTTCCAGAGCATCGTCGACTCAGAGCTCCATCAATTCAAAGATCCCCAATGCTCATCTCCCTGCGACTGGATAGTCTTTTCCAACGTCTCTGAAACCATTTTCGAACGCGAGTTCGAAGAAGAAACCGATCTGAGCAAGCAGTGGAAATCATATAACTGCTCCCGTCAACTGCTCTTCGTTGAGATCGCCAAGAGCACTTCCGAGCATACTGAGGCTACGCAGACTTTCAATTATATCCTGAAGGAAGCGGTCGATCGGATGGGACTGTCGACTGCTTTGAAGAATTTCTCAGGCACCAAGGTTCGAGGAGATGACCTGGCCAAAGTACCGGATAATGGCTGGGGTCCAAGGCGTCCGCCGGCCGGCCGTTCTCGAAAATGGCCGACGGTGGTTTTAGAAGTTGGAGTCTCCCAACGGAAGGCAAAGCTCCAGGAAGACGCGCGTTTCTGGCTGGAGGAGTCAGAAGGCGACGTTAAAATCTCACTAGCAATATCAGTGAATCGAAGAATTCCAGAGATCGTGCTAGAAAAGTGGAAGGTCAGCAACGGAAAGGCAGCAATGGCACAGAAGGTAATGGTCTGGCGCCACAATGAAGATACCTTGTTCGATAACGAGCCCCTCATTGTCGAATTTGAGGATCTGTTCTTGCGGGAACCAGACATCCCGCGGGAAGTCAACTTTGAGTTAGACAAGGGCAATCTGCGGCGCCTTGCCGAGAACATCTGGCTGGAGCAGGGGTTCATGGAGTAGATTCGTGATCCGGGCTTCTTCAGGTCCTGGGAAAGCCTCATTAGTACCACCAAGTGATGGAACACCGGCAAAAGGGTGATGCGAGCTTAACACCTCGATCTTAAGATATGCTGAATTACTAGCAGGGTAGAGGGTCAGGATGAAACCTTTGGGCTAAAGGGAACCATGACGGTACGTGCTCAGCTAGTAGTGATATCCAGGATGATGTGGCTTATCCTGACAGAGACCTGAGAGAAACAAGAATTGAAGTCAGTGATCCACTGTGAGGTGACCTTTCGGAAGTGAAAGGATAGCTATACACTAATGGATGACTGCCTAGTGGATATAAAACAGCAGTCTGATAGTAATGCTGATTCATACATTGTATTAGAGATCGGCTGATTTATCACAGCATGTCGTAATATGGGTATCAACATTGCGATTGTAAAATGCTCGGCTCTAATAATCAATGCAGAAACATTCCCTGGATGCAAGCACCACCAATTTCTATAAGGCTACATATGAAAACGGTAAAGGCATCAATCAAGCCTCTTCAAGCCCCATCCCCTTGCCGATCTTTCGAATCAGTGCCCGCTTCAAGAACGCTTCACGCGCCAAACTGCGCGTATGCCGCGACCACGTGTCAACGCCAATGATTCCTTTGACCAGAGCAGCTTGCAGGGCGTAAATAGCCTGCTGGATTCCTCGTTCTTCGGACACGAGGTCATAAAGCTGCTTACCAACCACGGTAGGCGCGACGAGAACCTCATCGATGGGCGGCAGAGCCGATGGTGCCGCGTCTGAGCCCGAGCTTGAGGCATGGGCCTGAGCAGTGGACGAGGAGATGCGTGCCTGCGCGGCTGCGATCACGCCGTCGGCACGGTGTAGGGATTGCTGGAGAATGGAGGTGTTGGACTGCAGAGTTGAGTTGAGAGAATTGAGAGAGGAGATCTCGCCTTGTAAGGTTGCGATGGCGGCTTGAAGGGACTGGGACTGGGAGAGGAGGGACTGCGCGGCGGACTCAGACTGGGAGACGTTGGTTTGAACAGTCTCGGCGAGGGTCTTAGACACAGCGTGCAGGAGGGCGTCCTTCTCAGGGTTCGGCGGGATCGGCGGTGCGGGCCCCGTGGGCGTGAATGAGGGAAGTTCAAGCTCGAAGGGTGAGGTCAGGAGATCTGGTGTTTGCGTCCTCGGTTTCGGCGGCGGCTGCATTTGGCTATGAGGTAGAGGTTGCATGGCCGGCTGCGGTGGCTGCTGGTACCGAGCACCATTCTGCTGGTACAATGACGGATGTGCAGGAGCTTGTTGCACAGGGAACGGCGGCTGTTGAGGTCCTCGCGGTAGGCTGGCAGGCGGGGGACTTCTGGGCGGGACACCGTCGCCTGGCTGATGTGCTGGCCCAGCCATATACGCTGGAACTGCCTGGACTGCAGTGTGGTATGGTGGTTGCGACAACCCATACGAGCCCGCTGTCCCTCCAGGTGCACCACTTCTCTCAGCAGGGTACTGGAAAGACCTGTTGGGGATATGACCGCCCGTGTTCGCATGGAATTGCAACGATTGACGTCGTAGATCTTGTTCCTTTGGCGGTAACGGCGGTAGAGGTGGAGGAGAGTTGTACCTCCCGGCTTGTGGTACTTGTGGTTGTTCAGCAGCAACGGCCTGCCCTGGTTTTGGAGGAGGCGGCGGCGGCACCTGCCCAGTCGGCTGCGGCGGAGCGCTTGGAGGTGTCGGCGAAGGACGATGCGTTGACGGACTCAGCTCTGGGGGCAGAGGAGGTAAAGGGGGCGGTATCTGCGTAGGCCCTGCCTGTTGAGGTCCTTGAGGTACCTGTGGTTGTTTGTACTTGACCGGCGGTTCCTTCGCAAAGACCTCCCGAAGGATCATAAGGAAATCGACGAGGTTCGATCTCTGCATAAAGACAGCATAAGTCAGTCATTGTTCCACCGGAGATTTGTCCAATTCAAGGTATCAGGCAAACCAACATCCCATGCCTCAGCCCAGTGTGCGAGATAATGGTGATACACTCTTCCCTCCAGGGTCACATGCTGCCCTACTCGAACGGCCATGTCCTGCGTCGGAGTTACGTAGACCAGTGGGGGTTCGCGTGGATATGCGTTCGGAATCCATAATGCAATTGGAAATTTGTAGACGGTACCGCGAAAGGACACTGGTATTGTGCCGGTCAGGTGGAGGAGTAAGGCAGAGAAACCGGTTTCGTATGCTGCGGGATGAGCGACCTTCATTAGCACCAACAATTCCAGATATGAAACAAAGCGATCAATGCGCTGTAGCATAATGTATGATAACTTACTATACACATCCGTTCGGGGCGAGAGTGAGGGATATTGTGCGAGGACATTGGCGACATCGTAGTAAGTGCGATTGGGATCTTGGTAGGTTTGCTTGGGATCATAGTGATCCTGGACAAGTCAGTATTTCTCTACGATGGGAGAATTGAAAGTGGGAACGAACCCGAGTCAGCACACTGTATAGCCAGTTCAATGTCCTCTGCGGCACTGCAGCCATGTCGAAGGGGCGGATACAGGAGCTCGCATGGTGGGAAGTTGTCATGTCAAGAATGCTCGCCCAAGCTAGAGGCGCTCTCCATCTTCCCCGCATCGTGTCTTGGCTGGAGCCATCACCGCCATCTCCATGTGGTACTTGTGGAAGGCTAAGGGCAGCTTAAATGCATCAAAATATGGAGAAAACACCAGTCATATCTAATTGATGTGATGGAAAGTTCTGAGATAAGTCATCGAATTGACTATCGACAAAGATGAGAATAGTAGAGGTCAAATAGCCACGCCGCCATCCATCACTGTCGTTAACGGTATCGCTAATGCACAGAAAAGGTAATACTACATGTACAATCACAGAGTACCTAACGCCGTAGAATGCAAACTTTTTCGCTCCTCTCCCCTCATGGACGGTCAAGAGAACGTCACTGGAATAAAGAGATCAAGCTCGGATTTTCCTTCTGACCCTTCTCCCCTTCTGAGCATCGGCAGGCTCCTCGTAGACCTCGGTCCACACGTCTTCAAAAGTGGTCTTCTTCCGACCAATCTGGCCCTCGAAGAAGTTCAATTTACGCACGACCTCCATGGCGCCGGTACCCAGACTAACGGTCTTACCCATAATGATGCATTCGGAGACACCCTCGATTAGATCGGTACGGCCAGCACCACCAGCATCAAACAGATGGTCCGCAGTCTTCTCAAAGGAAGCGAGTTGCAGAACAGAGTCACGCATCTTCGCAAGACCGAAACGAGTGATACCAAGGACTTCGCCCTTGTACGTCATGACATCAGCAAGAAGTTGCATATGACGAGGGTCAATGCCCATGTCCTTCATGACCTCGCTGATTTCTTGGACAATCGTGACTCTGGCCGCTTCGATACCAAGAACATCACGCATCTCCATGACGTTATTGGTAGAGGTGCGGAGACCATTGACACCAAGCGTGGTCATGCACTCCTTCAGCCCGTAACCTTCAACAAGGAGTGTATTGGTGCTGGATGTATCGTCGGTCCGGATGATGGCGCGGCTTGCTTGCGGATGACCAAGCACCTGTATATCGGGAAGGATGCGCTTGAGATGCTTGAGGCGGAGGAAAGGATCGGCACTGGTTGCTGCAATTTCGGTCTTGGATAGAGACGCTTTGCTGGCAGGGTCAATGTCCATGTAGATATGGATATGAGAATTGGTGCTCCGGAATTTCAGATCATCGGCCTTGAAACGCTTGTGGTTCTTGATGGCGTCGACGATGTTACGGATCTTAAGCTCAAGCGCCAGATTTTGAATGGTCTCCCAGTTAATCTTGACAGTAAGGTAGGCCTCCTTTCCAGTCCAGGCTTCTCGGACATAGTGAATAATATCCCTCAGGTACGTCTTTTCAATACGTCCCTTAACAATACGTGCCGCGATGACATTGTCTTTGGTGACGAGGTCACAGGAGATAACAGGGGTACTGATCTCCTTCGATGCGTTGATGATTTCCTTAATACGTGGAACACCTTGAGTGATACTCATACCAGCAACACCGGCAAAATGGAAGGTCTTCAAGGTCATCTGAGTTCCCGGTTCACCGATTGACTGTGCACCAACAGCACCAACGGCGTGGCCAGGCTCGACCTGAGCCTTCTTGTACTTCATCAAACACGATGTAATGAAGGTTCTGAGAGTCTTCTCTGTCAGCTTTCCGGTGTGGTTCAAGCCCTTCTGGCTCCTCTCGTCTGATGGATCAATATCACCGCCACGAGAGATCAGCTTGTCAGCTTTGCTGGATATGTATTGCTGAATCGACTCAAGGAAGTCACGCGCGCTCTCGAATTGATCAACACCGTGGTCGCTTCTATCCATGTAAGACAGCTTATTGCCCAGCAGATCTTCGCGAACCAGTTTTGCACGCTCCTTGGAAAGCATCTCTTCACATACTTCCATAATTTCGTGTGGAAGCAGACTCCGCTCGTCATTATCGTACGTGATGGACTCAGCATGGATGAAAGTCCGGTCAAAGTGGACAGGCTTGGCTTTACCTTCCATGTCGACAGGATCCAACTTGTCGTCACCATATTGGAACTGAACGATGGCATCTGAAGAGTTTCGGACGGTGTCATCGTATCTACTGGAAAGGTCCTCGAGAGACTTCATGAGACGACGGGACATGTAACCGGTTTCTGCTGTCTTGACAGCAGTATCGACCAGACCTTCACGGCCAGACATTGCGTGGAAAATGAACTCGGTAGGCAATAGCCCAGAAAAGAAACTGTTGCGCACGAAACCTTTCGACGGAGGCTGTCGAGCGTTTTTCGGAAAATGGGGTAGCGTTCTGTCCTGGAACCCGTCCTGCACACGTTGACCACCAATAATTTGTTGACCGACCAGGGCAACCATCTGTGAGACGTTGATACTGGAACCCTTCGATCCTGAAGTAGCCATGATCAAAGGAGAGTTGTACTTGCTAAGTTGAGCAATACACTCGTCACCTGCTTGTTGACGGACCTTGCTGAGAATACCAGACAGTTGGTTCTCCATAGTCTGCAACTCATCACAACCAGGGTATTTCTCAAGTGTTCCAGCCTTATATTTGGCAATGACTTCGTCACACTGCGCGTAAGCCGCTTCAACGAGCTCATTCTTTGATCGTACCAGGCTCTCACTCGGGTAGACATCTGTGATACCGATAGAGAATCCCATGTTTGTGAACCAACGCGCAGATAGCTTAGACAAGCGGTTCATACCCTCGGCGGCGGCCGCGGGACCGAAATCTCTGAGCATAATGTAAAAGACATTGTCCTTCTTTCCGGAACCAATGGTGGCCTTGTCCATCACACCGCACATGACTTCGGAGTTACGGATGACCAGCCAGCCATCGTTTGGATCCAGGTCCTTTGGCCGACCATCCTTTGGCGGTTTGAATTCTCTGCAAGCGGCGTCAAGGTTAACCAGAACAGGGTCGTCCTTGCTGGGGCGCATGAGGATGTTGAAAACCTGCTTTCCTGTCCACAGCATCTGGGGCTTGAGGACAGCAGGCGGAGGAAGATCAAATCGGGTTTCCGGCCCCAGCATATAGAGACAAATTTGCGTAAAGGACCGACGGTCGAAGAAATTATCCTTACTGCTTAGGATATAGGCAGCACTGATGAAATCTTGAATGGCAGAGATGATGGGTTCTCCGTTCTTCGGGGTGGCCAAGTTGTTCTTGACACCCATCAGCTCCATAGCTTCGGCTCTCGCTTCTTCCGTCTGGGGCACATGAAGATTCATCTCGTCACCGTCGAAATCAGCATTGTACGGATTGCAAACACACTCGTTGAGCCGGAACGTCCGATGGGGGCGAACTTTAGCGAAGTGAGAGAGGATACTGAGCTTGTGAAGCGAGGGTTGTCGATTGAAAAGAACGATATCGCCATCCTCAATGTGACGCTCGATCACGTCTCCTTCTTGGATCTGATCCGCAATCATGTTCAGATTACCGTATTTCAAAAACAGCTTGAAATCCGAACCCTTCTTGATAATGTAGTTCGCTCCTGGCCATTTCTTTGTTCCGTTTCGAACCCTTTGCTGCAGTTTCTCCTTGTTGTAGCGGGTGACAACTTCGGGATAGGTCATGTTCTTCGCCACTAATTCTGGGACGGCGACTTCATCAACTCGTAGATTGGGATCAGGCGAAATGACGGTTCTACCGGAGAAATCAACTCGTTTCCCAGAAAGATTACCCCGAAATCGTCCTTGCTTTCCCTTCAAACGCTGCACGAAACCTCGAATAGGCTTGCCTAGATCGGCTTTGTTGAGACCAGGGACATCGCTGTTGATGTAAACAGCAATCTGGAGCTGCATGTAGTCCCAGCATTCCACGATAGTCTGAACTGGTGCTCCTTTCATAAGGGCGTTCTTCAGGTTGATGTTACTCTGGACAATATCTCCCAGCTTGGCTGTCAAGTCATCCTCGGTGGAAGCAGCATCTTGGCCAACGGAGGGACGGATACACACTGGGGGCGCGGGAATAAATTGCCAGAGGAACATTTCAGGTCTGGCTTCCTTCGGGTTCAGTCCAAGCAATTCACAGTCGGTATCGGAGACCTTCTTAAACAGATTGAGAACACGCAGGGCATTCATATCATCCTGAGCCTTCTTGTAGTGCTTCTCTACCTCTGCGTTCGAAGTCCTAGCTTCATCGAAAGAACGGTCGAAGACAATCTTGCTGGGCGGTGGAACCTTTTTCACTGATGTCGACACGTTGAACGCACGGAATTTGTCGTGTGTGATTTTGAGCGCACTGTTACCGGCCTTTTTAACCACGCCATTGATAGCACCACATGCCTCACAGGTCCGCGTCTTCCGGCAGCGTTCGTTGATACGTTTCGCAATCTGTAACCGTCGAAGATTGTCCAACCCCGGCCGACGCATCTCGCGGAGAAAAGCACGTCGCTCTGCCTCGGGCAGCAGAATGCGCGAACACTCCTTGCAAATCTCCTGCAGAATGCTGATAACACGTTTGAAGTATCCGACATGGAAGGCAGGTAGGACGAGTCTCACATGGCCGAAATGACCGTTGCAGACCTGAAGAGAGCCACCGCATGTTTGGCAAGTGGCGGTCTTGCTTGAGATACCCATGCGCCCATCGAGAGGACCGTGGGGCACCACCGCTCTGTCATGTTCGAGATCGAAGAACTTCCGGTCGGAGACCTCTACTACAGCTTGGCTGACTATGTCGTCGTTGGACCTGTTACACCGAATCCAGAATTAGTCACAATCCAATCATCCAACACCATGACAGTAAGTCTCTGAAGGCGGATCAAGGACATTCATACAGTACACCGAATTTTAATTCTTTTATAACTTTGGGGACACGGTCTATGACCTGGGCCTTGCCCAGGTCGACCTGCACACCTTCTGGAGGCTGCATTGCCGTTGTCAAGAGCTGATCATGGCAATGAGCCACAGATGACTAAACCCAGCTGCAGACGGCCACGCTGTGTAAGTTCGGCGCGTATATTATGCTCCAAACGGAAAGTGCTCCGTGGTGAAGATAAGCCAGAGACCGCTGCGATGGTGAATTTTGACCAGAAAGGAGCTGAAGAGAAAAGGCGACCGTTGAAGGAGAAATCGTTCAGATCATTGCGGCGGCGGGGTCGGCGACGAACTTTTTTGCGGCCAGAAGCTCCAGCTCCGGCCCCTCAAACGTTCCGACCAATCAACATCCAGAATTTCATCCAACATTGGAGATATTGGTGTGATAGTTTGCTGATACTGTAAATGTGCAGTAGATATAGACAGGGGTATATTGAACGATTAATAAATAGATATACAACATAAACAAGATGATACTATTCTACAGATGCGGAAGCATTTCAAGCGTTTATTTGGCGAGGAAGGCCTGGAACGCCTTGTGCTCAATCACCACGTTTCCAACAGCCCTCAGTCTCTTTCGTCCTTCTTTCTGCTTCTCCAGCAGTTTCCGGCGCCGACTGACATCACTAGCATGGAGCTTGGCCAAGACATCTTTTCGGTAGGGTTTGACCGTCTCTCGGGCGATAATCTTTTTACCAACAGCCGCCTGGATCACGACCTCGAACAGTTGTCGATCGACATGCTCCTTGAATTTGGTCACCCATTGTCGTCCGAGCCTTTCCACTTGACTCAAGTGGACGAGGCGAGCAACAGCATCGACAGGCGCCTTATTAACCAAGAGTTGCAGCTTGACGATGTTCCCTGTTTGCCAAGCGGACTCCTCATAATCCAGGCTTGCGTAGCCTTTGGTGGATCCCTTGAGCTTGCCGAAGAAGTCATCGACCAGTTGAGCAAGAGGCAGCTCATACTTAAGAATAACCTGCGTCGCTGTGAAATACTCTAAACTCTTCTGCTCGCCTCGGTTTGCCTCACAAAGTTCGATGACCTTGCCAAGGTATTCCTCGGGGAAGGTCAGTGTAGCCAGGACGTAGGGCT
This sequence comes from Aspergillus lentulus, assembly GCF_010724455.1. Next base: position 15,254 of record NW_022983985.1, on the reverse strand, counting down.
CTTGGATCTCAGCCACCTTAGAGCGCAATTCTTCGTCTTCCGGAAATTTGGCAGGGCTGGTAATGATCTCTTCTTTTCCGTCCTTCCAAATGATCTTGACAGGTACTGATGGAGGTGTGATGATGATGCTAGCACCGTGCTCCTGACGCAAGCGATCCTCAAACACAGAACAGTGCAGTGTGCCAAGAAATCCCAGTCTGAAGCCGGCGCCAAGAGCCTCTGACGACTCCTTCTGCACGGTGATACTCCTGTCGTTAAGTACGAGCTGGTTGATACTGTCTTCCAGGTGCTCAAAATGGTCTGCATCCACCGGGTAAGCCGCCACAAAAACCATCGACTTGGGCTCCTCAAAGCCCGGAAGCGGTTCAACGGCTTTCTCAAACCCGACCCTTGTAAATGTGTCACCAATCTTCGCTTCTTTGCTTCGTTTCATACCAGGGTTGAAGTAGATGTATCCAACTTGGCCTGCACGGAGCACGCTCTGTGGTGTTTCGTTTGGATACATGATTCCAACCTCGCCAACATAGTACTTGAGACCCGTCGCAAACGACACGACCTGCTGGCCCGCTCGAATTTCACCGTCGAAGATGCGGACCAGACAGATTACGCCTTTGTAGGAATCGTACCAGGAGTCGACGAGTAACATTCGCAGGGGCTTCTGGCAATCGCCGATGGGGCTGTTAAGAGTCAGTAACGGAAGCAGCTTATGAAGATAGACAGGGAAATAGCCATACGCTGGGATCTTCTCAATAACTGTCGGAAGTAACTTTTCAACATTGAGGCCAGTCTTGGCTGAAACCATCACTGCTTTCTCGGTGTCGAGCTCGAAGGAATTCTTCATCTGCTCAAGAGCTCGCTCTGGTTCAGCCGAGGGCAAATCTACCTTGTTGATGACTGGAATCAATTCCAAGCCCTGCGCGAAAGCGAGGTAGAAGTTCGCAACGGTCTGTGCCTGGATTCCTTGACTGGCGTCGACCAGGAGCAATGCTCCTCCGCAACTGGCATAACTGCGCGATACCTCTGCACGGAAGTCCACGTGGCCCGGAGTATCAACCAGGTGCAATAAATAGTCTTCACCATTGTGATTGTATATCATCGAGCAGGTTTGCGCCTTCACGGTGATGCCACGTTCCCGCTCCACGTCGAGCTTGTCCAACACTTGTTTGTTCGAGCCGGGCTCAATCGTCCCTGTGAGTTCGAGCAGGCGGTCGGAAAGTGTGCTTTTGCCATGGTCGACATGGGCGACGATGCAAAAGTTTCGGTATCGCTCGATTGGAATCGCTGCTATTCTGTTCTCGAGGTTGGATACCGGCTTTGTAGCGGTTGATCTCGATCCGGCGCGAGAAGCGGAGCTGGTGAAAAATCGGGGAGCGTTAGCAAGGACGAATGGCGCCCTGATAAGGCTTGCAGCTGTGCCTTTCGGTGCAGCGCTCAGCCATCTGGCTAACTGCAGGCATCCTCGCATCTGGAGTACTGCAATGGCATGGGAATAGGATGCCTTTTGAGATGAGGATTCGAGTTGTCCACTGCCGATTCCGGAAAAAAAAGTGCGGCACCGATTCACTTGCTGCGGAGAAAAAGTGCAGAGTCCCGGGCGGTGGAACACACGGATTGCTGCGGTGACTATCGAGGTAAACAAAAGCTGCCTTATTTTTGACCAAGTCAAGAGACCTCACGAACGAGCAAATATCCCATCTACAACCTCGAGTTTGACCAAAATACACTGAAAATGTCCGCAACGAAAGATAAATCCAAGGTGCACAAGCTCTCCATCAAAGGTGAGACACGAATTCGGCGTTTGTTGATTGATTCTTGAAGCTCACCCATTTATGACAGGCTCGGCGAAGCTCGTGGCAGAATTCGTGAGTCAATTCCATCGATCTGGATGGAGGACGCTGGTTGACAAGATTTTAGTTTGAATACTCGATAAACTCCATCCTGTATGTTGATGTGCACTAGAGGATGGGTGCAACTCATACTCATCCCTTTGGCTCCTAGGTTTCAACGAGGGGTATATCCACCAGAAGACTTTACAACGTCAGTTTACGCCAGCCCACGATAGCGGTAGATAATTAACTCTAACGCGGATACAGTGTTAAGAAATATGGTCTCAATATGCTCGGTTGGTCCATTACCTCGCTACCCGCCAACTCTCGCTGATCGAGTCCAGTTACCGCCGACGACCAGGTCAAAGCCTACATCAAGAAGATTATGTCGCAGTTGAACAAGTGGATGCTTGGAGGCAAGATATCGAAACTTGTTGTGGTGATCACAGATAAGGAGACTGGGGAGCACGTCGAAAGATGGCAGTTTGATGTAAGGCAGCCCCCTGAATGGATGCGCGCAGAGGCTCATCAGAATTCGATTATTATCAGGTCCAAATATTCGGAAAGCATACCAAGAGCCAAACTTCTCGAAAATCTGCTGATAAGGAGAATGCCACTCCGAAGTATGCCTGCCTCTTCCTCCCACGTCCAACACCCACGATACTAATGAAACCTGTCTGTGCAACAGAGACCCGGAGATGCAAGATTCGACGGCGGTTGAGAAGACGGAGAAAGAAATCCAGGAAGAGATACAGGCTATCTTCCGCCAAATTACAGCCTCTGTCACTTTCCTCCCAGTCCTCGACGGAGACTGCACATTCAACGTCCTCGTGTACGCTGACGCAGACTCGGAGGTGCCCGTCGAATGGGGCGACAGCGATGCCAAAGAGATCAAGAATGCCGAGAAAGTGCAGCTGCGAAGCTTCAGTACGAATAACCACAGAGTGGAGACCCTGGTCAGCTATCGCCTGGCCGAATGACCGCTTATTGTCCAGATTTGGGTAAATGGTTCTTGCAGGATGGCGTTCAGGAAATGGAGTTACACAGCTGGATTACCTACACTTTGTGATGGCTTTCAATCTCTTTTAATGCAAAGGCGATGTGGAATGTCCTTTGGAAGACTGTAGTGAATACACATACCCGTTGGCCGCGGCTTAATAGAATCTTGCAGCTCATAGTAGAAGCTACAGGAGGAAGCTGCCAGGTGCCCCTACGGCTTCGCAAAGCCAGATCGAACTTATCACTAGAACACCTATCACTGCACATCCAACGGGCAAACTGGTAGAATCTATCCTTGCTACTCGGCCTGATCTTTCTTTTTCAATCTAACGATTCTTCCGCGGCACCCTAATCCAATCCCAATCGCTATCTCTTCATAAGAAACGTTGGGAGGATGTAGCAGAGAAGAAGAAGCTTACAAACGCAAAAAGGTCACAAAAGCAGGTAAAACGGCTTCATTTATCTATGCCAAAGATGGCAAGGATCATCTAGATGCTAAGGAAGCAAAGCAAGTTGAAGATATCTGGCAGCAAATCGGCATGGAACTGATCTCCAGGGTCCAGTTGACGCAGTAGAAAGATCACGCGTTTCTCTCCCCAGCTATAACTTGGAGAATTTCCTGTCGATCCGGATTCTAACTTGATAGATGATCCAGTTGAATCCGCGTCGATATTTGGTTTGGTTACGTTGGTGGTTGAAATCTACTGGAGCTATCACGGAGCTCATCTTGGTCACTGTGACTGACCTCCTCGCTATTCCCAATCTGTCAAATGTAAGATCAGCCTCTACCCACAGCTTAGAATTATGACGTGCAGTTGGTTCCTGGTCAATCTGAATTATGCAGTCCACTACGGTATTGCATTCGTGTCAATCTGGTCTAAAGTCTTTGATGCTCGGTTGACTTGAAGGCTACTAAAGCAAATACCCTGCAGGACGACGAAGTGATAGCCCACGCAGCATCTACCGCAGTGATCGCCTCTGCGGGTTGAGGACGCCAACAACAGGCAACTCATCACGAGGAAACGAAATCAAACTTAAGAAGTTCTCTTGGGCTATGGGAACGATGAAGTGTGAAGCTCCTGTTCTTGAACTGGCTTGATGAAACGACCCAGTGTACATCCGCCCCATCCCAGACTTCGCGACAAGACATACATCGTGCCGGGATCCTCATCAGAAATGAGGCATCTGCCGCTAATCAGGCTGTCAAAATCCAATGCCGATGGTTTCATGATGAAATCCTTGCAAAATGACAGTGATGGCTGCCTGTCAGTGGTGAATCCTGATAGGGCTAAGATTGACATTCTCTGTCGGCCATGTTCTTTGTCTGTCCGTCTTGATATTGTTCTTGCCTCCCGCCTTGATATTGTTCATCTCGATCTCATCACAAACAGGTCTCTGCCATTCTGGTCATTCTCTTTCAGCTTGTCAATATGGACAAAGTCATGATCAACGCTTTTGTGAATCGGGGCCCACCGCGATGTCATCTAAATATTGTTACATCTCTCCCTGGCCATTCCATATATTGTTTGTTTCGGGTGTTGCCTCCGAGTGTTCAGACGGACCGTCACCGCAGGTTAGATAGCCAGCTGCTACACTTCGGCCTCGATCCTGACTTCTACAATGCTCAATCTCCATATCTAGACACCCTTGGACCTGGTGTTCGTCTTCGTCTTCTGAGCCCATTGGCATCTTCAGGCAGCTCTATCGGCTGATACACATACAAGACTTTGGCACTTGATCGCTGGATCGATCACAGTAAAACATGAACTCGACATTTGATCCTTGGACGCAGAACATCACTCTGACTCAGTCCGACGGGACGACGGTCATCTCATCTCTAGCACTAGCGGACGACTACCTGCACTACATGATTCGTCTCAGCATCAACTATGGCGCCCAGCTCGGCGCATGTGCCGTGCTCCTCCTAGTCCTCTTGCTGCTGACAAGACCAGAAAAGCGCGTCTCATCCGTTTTCGTTCTGAACGTCGCTGCGCTACTTGCCAACATTATACGTCTGGGCTGCCAGCTCAGCTATTTCTCCACCGGATTTGCTAGGATGTATGCGTTGCTGGCTGGCGACTTTTCCAGAGTGTCACGCGGTGCTTATGCCGGCCAAGTCATGGCGTCTGTGTTTTTCACCATAGTCCTTATTTGCGTGGAGGCCTCCTTGGTGCTTCAGGTGCAGGTTGTCTGCTCCAATCTCCGCCGTCAGTATCGGATCCTGCTCCTTGGTGCCTCGACGCTTGCTGCCCTTGTTCCGATCGGGGTTCGCTTGACTTACTCGGTGCTGAACTGCATGGTGATCATGCACGCAGGAACCATGGACCACCTGGATTGGCTAGAGAGTGCCACTAACATCGTGACAACCGTCAGCATCTGCTTTTTCTGCGCCGTCTTCGTCGTCAAGCTTGGCCTCGCCATCAAAATGCGAAAGAGGTTGGGTGTGAAGCAATTCGGTCCGATGAGAGTCATTTTTATCATGGGTTGCCAAACCATGACCATCCCAGGTAAGGCCCGGAGAGGATCCACTATTCAATGAAAAAAGATCATACTGACCAAGCTCCATCAAGCCATTTTCGCCATTTGCCAGTACTTCAGCAAAATCCCGGAATTCTCGCATAACGTCCTAACCCTCGTCATCATCTCACTCCCTCTTTCCTCCATTTGGGCTGGATTCGCTCTTGACCAGGCAAACTCCACCGCGCGCTCTAGCGAGTCTCGTCACCATCTGTGGAACATACTCTCCTGTGACGGTGCCACGAGAGACAAGCCCAGCCAATGTGTCAGCTCCCCCATGACTTCGCCGAACACCACATGTTACTCAGAGCAGTCAACCAGTAAACCCCAGCAGGATTCGGAGAACGAGTTCGGCATTTCAGTGGCCCATGACATCTCCATCCACAGCTTCCGAAAGGACGCCCACGGGCATGTTTGAGCAGCCATTACATTTGAGGAATGAATAAGCGGTTGATTTATCTGGAGTTGTCTTGCCAGGTGGCTTTCCTCGCTTTCAGTTGATACAGGCCATATGCTGCAACGCCAGTTGTGTCATCATAATCCTAATACCTTCCTTTTTGTTTCTTTTCCTTTCTTTGCTGTACTTTCCCATCGATGTTGCGTGGCTATCACTTCATCGTTCTGCGGGGGGGTTGCTTTAGTAGCTTCAAGTCAAATGATCTTCAAGGGCTTCAAACCGGATTGGCAGGCATTTACAATACCATAGTGGACTGCATATTTCAGATGGACCAGGAATGGCTCAACTAACATAAGGTAGACATTAACACGAGCTTCGTAATAGCTCCAAGAAGGCAAGACAGAGGGACTGGGGAATTCCTCCCTTTGGAGCTTTCTCGTGTCACTGTCATAGTACACTCAGATGACGCCGTTGAACACACATTCAACCGAAGATTTGCCTTTTCCGCTATCATCATGAGAACTTCACCTAATGGGACAGTGAGATGACTGCGCGTGCAGAATGGAATAAATAGCGCGTCCAAGGGGCTCCTAGACGCTCTCAAGACACTTAAGATTTAGAGATATCTATATAAATTCTAACTCCACAGTTGACCGCAAGGATGCCTTACACTGAGATGCAAGATAGATATGCAAATCTAGATTGAATCCCATGCCATATTCTAACATCACAGCCGCCATCTAGGCCTGCAATGGTTAAGGATGGCTTAGATATCTACGTGGATAATGAATTAGCTTTGGAGAAGTATGTAGTAGCAGAGGCCTTGCAAGCGACCCCTTCACACACAGTGAAGTGTCAGAAGTGGAATTCCCTGGAAGAATTAAGAATGATCTGAATTTTGAATATGTCTAATTTGTCATTTACTGTCGAGGTTTACTAGTAGATTCTACTATATTTTAGACATGCTATGATACTGTCGAATCCGTGGAGTTTGAACATATATTTTGGTGGCTTGGTAAGGTGCGCGGGCGTAAATGACTACTAATCTCGATAATCCAAAGCAAAAAGCAATTCATACCAACTAGCTAGCCACTCTGTTGCTTGTATTTGATTATGAAAGAGGCAGCGGAATCATGATAGCGTAAGATGTTTATTAAGGTATGTAACGTTAAGAGACGAATCTATTTCTTTACAAACCAAACTGGTTTCTTCCATGGAGAAAGCTGATTCGAATCAACTTTCCCGGCCAAGTTTGGACAACGATTCCGTCAGGAATTCATTAGCATTCATCAAATCCGTACTGCCATAGACGACTCTTCGTCTAGCTCCACCCATAGCTCCTGCTCCAGCACGAATGCCGGCCCCTGCACCGTCGCCAGGCTGTCCGCTGGTTTGGCGCACCCAGTCCTGCAAATTGCCGTATTCGTCCATGCTACCTCCGCCGACGGTGAATACGATTGCTTCGTTGAATGCCTGGCGACGTTGACCAAAAGTCGCGCTGGTCCCTCGTTCCCCACCTCCAAGAGCTCCTGGGGCTTGTGGATTGCGAGCTGCAGATGCCGGGGGTATAGCTCCACGCGCGTTTGCGCTCCTCGGGTCGAAATAGAGATAATTCTCTGTTTTTGCAATTGCTGAACTGGAGGCTGAGGACGGATCCATGATGGACTCGGTGATCTTGGTCAGCGTGAGGTCTTTGTTGGCAGGGAGGAAATTCTTGACGCCGGAAATGAGCGAATCGAAATTAGCACCCAATGCTCCGGAAGCTATGCGGTCAGTGAGGCGGTTGGAAAGCGATGAGAATCCACGGAACAGATCCGAAGACTGCTGCTGCGGTGCGGCAGTCGTCATCATGGTCATCCGGGTGAGCTCTCGAACCTGGCGTACGTAGGTCAGTGGGCTGATATCCTCAACTCCTGCGCGCGTGAGAGCCTCTTCAAATTGGCTCAGGTCTGCGCGGGATAAGTCGGTTTCTGTGCTTAGGAACCAAATAAGGAACAACCGGAGCTTGTCGGTCGGGTTGCTGCCTTTCGCAGGGTCATTAATCAATTCCATGATCTGGGTTTTTGATTGTTTCGTAATGTTCTCCTCCAGCTCGAAGAAATTATCCAGCTGACGGTCTTTGATCCCCTTGAGCAGTGCAGTTGCTATATTCATGTGCATGTCCAGAACGGCTTTGCGTTCCCGCAGCTCAGGAAGTAGGGTAATCGCAGCTTTGAGGTGCTGCGCAGAAGCGCTGGTGTCATTCTGCAAGTCCTCAATAGAAGAAGCCCCGGTCTTCTTCGTGATCTCATTTGCGTCTTCTTTATAGCGCGTCAATTCAGCGTCGATATCTTCTGCCACCTGAGGAAAAGGTGCTCCAGCGTTACGCTTCCAGAAGAAATCATTGCTGCCTAAATCGTACACTTTCTTTGTCACGCCCTTGGCAGGGTTTGTCTCGTCAATCGGAGTTTCGACAGTTATCCGGTTGAGCCGCATTTGAAGCACGTCTTGTACTAATGATTGGTAGGTCCATGAATGCGACAGCATGGGTACCAAATCCACATTACGGTCAACGATAATCAAGACAGGTCGTGAAGAAGGTACTCCTGCGGCGGTTTTCTTGTTGCTGGAGAACAAGTTGTCTTTCGAATTCAGAATATGATCACGTAGTTTACGGTCGAGTTTTGTGGCGATCAGCTCTGCCGCGCCGCCTTTCGGACAACGAATGATTGGAATCGCACCTGTTTATCCCAGGAATAATCAACAACTGACCCTCGAGCACGGAGAGGGTTGAAACATACCCATAGTGACACTGACACTGAACAGCCCGCTAACGATCTTGTCAACGATGCCGTCCAGTTCTTCATCACTCGTTTTGGCGCTGTTAATCTTCCAATATGCGTCGTTGCCTAGTCCCAAGCTGAAGAGGTCCGGTTCGGCTACGATAAAATTCAAGTATTGGTCATAGACTTGAGCAACATGCTCTGCGGTACCCGTGGACGCGATTTGAGACGCGAAGTCTTCAAGAAGTGGCCGAGGTATGGATGAGAGAAAGTTCACATAGGCAGGAGAATAGAGTCCACGGGACAGATCATTCGTAATTGCTTGGATATTTGCAGGTGTCGGTTCGACGAGGTATACGACGGGGACATCAGGGATGGGATATCTGGTAGAGTTGAGATTCCTTGAAGACGAAACCGATTAGCTGCAATTCTATGCTCCTTGCACCACAAGGACCCTACAGATGAATAGTGACGCCCCAAGCTCTAAGGTCGTTTACACGAAGTACGCTGCTGATGACATCCCGGCCCATGTTGTCGAACACTAAGACCTTCCAAATGGGATCGCCATCTTCATTGAGAATAGGCGTGGAGATGAGACCTTGAGCTGATATATCGTGAGGGGCATCATCCGTGGCGTGGGGCTCGTGGTTCAAATTGAGGATCTTCTGAATAGACGCTATGAGGCCAGTTAGCGACTTGCTATACTCATTGAATGATTTTCAACGCATCGAGAAACCTACCGACCTGACGGTCTCGCAGAGACATTGCGTGAGACCCCATGGTATGGTCACTTGCGCATGCACTGTTTCAAACAAATCAAGCAATTAAACTCGAACCATGACACGCCCACCTGTATTGCGAGGAACGAAGAAGATCAAGTCGCAGAGATGATGAAAATAAATTCCTTATTGCATTCACCCTGAACTCTCAGGGGAATCCAAGAATAACCACCGACCGTACTATGATGTTATCGCGGTATCTCTCCACCTGGCATCCTGAGATGCTCCCAATTGATGGCGCTGACATAATCCCGGGCTAGGTTGTTTCTCCCTTAGCTCAACACAAACAGAGCAAACTATGTGGTCGAATTGGGGGAAACCGTGGCTGGTACAATCACATGACCACAGCTAGGCTCGAACAGGAGTAGCAGAAAAATCACCCTAATATTACCAGGACCGCCCGTGAGCCGCCCGGCTTTTCAGTTCTACCTCATCACCACGACCAACAACAACCCATCCCTATTCTCTCAACCATCCCCGTAAAGCGAATTACTATGCTACTGAACTGCTATTCAGAGTGGTTCTTTGTATGAGAACCTCTTTCTTTTATCTTTAAGACAAGCTTAGAGGAAAGAAAAGTCCACAAGGACTTAGCAGTTCGAGCTGACTGGTCGCGTCTGCCCGACAGAAAAAGGTGGGCAAGGCAGGTCAAAGTGACAAAGGCGCATAATAAGGAAACAAAACACAAGGCTGGGGATTAAGGAACAAAGGAAGTGGGAGCAGTGAATTCCAGGAACAAAAGGAACAGACCACAGCCTCTACCTTAATACTGGCCGGTGTATTCGAAACAAGGAAGTCTTGACCAATTTGTGTGGTACCTAAGGTGCTTCTAAAAGGCGCAAGACGGTCACAGGATCTGAACGTGACTTGCAGGACACACCTTTAGGAACTGCAGACACAGACCTTTACCAGCCTTTGGCCGCTACAGTATCCCTACCAGCAAGTCCAGGTCATTTTAAGGTACCTAAGGTAGGCATCTCCGAAGCGGGTGGATAATCACTGCCACACTGGTCGCCCAAACCGTACGGAGTGCACCAAAGAAACTTGCTTGACAACTCCTCGGTTCCTTCAAGGGTCGCTCCTGCGGCCGCCCTCTGCAAGGCGGGGATCTTTTGATTTTCTCCTGGCTTGACCGCTTTCATTCTGGACGTATCAAGTTCTACAAACCGTTCTTTCACACCTCAATCAGCTGCACTGCCGTTTGCTCGAGCAGCCAACCAATTAAATCCCTCGCTGCTCCTTCAAGTGCTCCACCTGGCTCCTGCCAACTCCGACCCGAGAAAAGCGGCAACTGAACTTTACTATATTGGGTATCCCTGGCACGTGGGTACATGTGACTTTATAAGATTACCCGTTTAGTACAATAACAACTACAACCTGCGATCAAAGTCAACGTCTGTTATAACGGGCAAATTAAGCCCAGAATGGATCGTCCCTCGTCACAGGGCATGATGCCTGGCTTGCATCGCAGCTCAGTAACTCCTGGCTCAGTTCAGCCCGAATATTGGAACGATCTGGATTCGTTATATCCCGGTCCCGATCCTCCACACCAACATCCACATCAACATCCACACCCGACCCAACAGCAGCTGCATCAGTCGCACCAGCAACAACAACATCGGCAACAAGAACAACAGCCGCAGCAACAAACTCAGTCAATGGGGATCAGCTGGGACCATCCGATCTTCAGTCAACAGCATCAGCAAAGGACACAAGTACCGTCGCATCAGGAGCATGATCATGGCATCTATTCATCGTCAACTCCGCAGTCGTGGCAACAGAATTCACTACAACAACACCATCACCATCATCATCATCAACAACAACAACAGATACTCTCGCCAGCTCCACAAGGTCTTGGGGTGCCCACTCAGTATCATCAGGTTCATCGGTATCCTCCAGGCCAGGTGACGTTCGATTCACGGCCCCTCCCTGCAACGGACAACCCTCCATATCAATCTTACTCATTCCCTCAGAACTTTTATTCTTCTCAGCACATGTCGCTTCCAGATGCCTTTCCTCAATCAAATTCACCGCAGGCCTCTCGATCGCAGACTTCCCAGCAAAATCATTACCAGTCTGTCGCACATCAAACGCCTATTGCATCATACTCGCTTCCTGCCGGATACTCCGAAGGGAACTCGGTAAGAGTACAAAAGACTCAATCATCTTAAGGACGTTTCACTGACATACAGTAGATGAATTTCATCACCAATTATACTGAGCCAGCTACGAACGTTACTGACGACCCCACCATCAATCCTCAGATTCTTAATCCCGCACAGCAGTCTTCTTCTAATCAAACTCCTTCTCTTCAAAACCCTTTTCTGTACGTGAATTCAGCTGACTATGGCCGGCCCGATGATGGGAAGTAAGTTGTAACCCCTCATAAATTCTTCAAGTAAAGGCATCAACTTACAGTCCGTGCTAGGCTGTTTAACTTTTTCGAGAACGACTTGCAAGTGCCATCTGTTATGGGTCAGAGTACAAGTAATAGTCGAGCTATTCCTGGTCAAAATGCTTTTGAAGGAACTTTCCGAGTCAACGGTATGTGGTCCGCGGCGTTTCCCTCTCCGTCTGCCTTCATGGTAGCCTTATTGTACTAAATAGCTAATATCAACAATATTCAGGTCAAAACTCCGTAGACTCAACCTCGCAGATAAAACCAACTGAACCGCCGAAGAAGAAAGCTCGCACGAAGACTGTGTCAAAGAAATCAACAACTCTTGCGAAGAAGTCTTCGGCATCGGAAAGCGAGACTTCTGATGACTCCGACCTAGAAATTCAATTTCCCGAAGAGCCATCCCCCATACCGGCGACGCGACCCAGTGAACCGGAGGCTGCTGTGGAATACGATACTCTTCAAGCCATCTGGTCGCCACGCAATCGCAGACCCAACGCTGATAAGGTCAAAAATGCTTTAGTTGCATTTAAAGACGTTGTCAAACGTGTGAGGGATGCGTGGAAAGAAAGCAGTCAAGCGATGAAGATGGCAGAGAACAAAGATGAGAACGACAGAGCAGCCCAGCTCAAGAAGGATGTTGTCCTGCAACGTCGCCTGATGGATGTGGTTGTCAGTACCACTCTTGAAAAAGGCCACCCGGCTATCGTTGAGAAGTATGTCCTTTATCTTTTCCTTTTCTTATTCTTCAGGCATTTCGTCGTTATGGCCTTAGAAGTCAGAAACGAATCGAGAAATCTCTCCCCCGTAATCTATTTAGCGTCGATGGTCAGGAAGCCTTCTTAGAAGATGATTGTTAGTACGAGCGATTAGTCGCTCTGTGCCCGTGGACCGGAAGGATAAAACCCCTTTCTGTGGTTCTCAACTGGGCTCTTAATATCGATCCTAAGGAAGCGCTGAAATACCAACGAACTAATCTTGCCCCGTCAGAGTTGGTTGAATCTGTCGCATGTACTTCGGATTCTTTCCAAATTTCTGGCATTATCACTTACACATTTCCTGGTTCTGAATGGCTAACATGGAGGTTCAGGTTGGGAGAACATCCAATGGCCCTCGCTGCCATGTATTCCTTTCTTCTAGATCGACATCAAGCGTCCGATGTGGATGGGGCTTTCACGGTTAATATACTCAAGGTACATCCCCCTTTTTTATTTAAGCATCCGGTTTGACATAGGACTAAGAGCGTCTGATTTATAGTTACTCGCACGCTTTGGCAGCGTTGACGAGGAGGTACTCCAAAAAACCAATATTGCCAAACTTCTACCCCGTTTCGTGAAGAAGGGGGGTCCCACTGTCCAGGAGCTCTCCCAGAAGATCCTAGAGAATGCTGCTGCTTCCACGAAAAGAAAACAGGAGGCGACCAAACCCGCAGCTAAAGAGGGGTTGGCGACCAAGAGCTCTGTCTCTGAAGCAACACCTGCAAATAATTCCCGTCCCGAAATCACTGGTTCGAAGAGGCCTCGGGAGGGAGAAACCAATGGCCAGGCTGCTTCGAAGCGGATGGTTGTAACATCCAATACCAAGCCTAGTGCAAAGGCGGGCAATACTACCACTAATGGCTCTGTCAAGCGCCCACAAGAGACAGCTCAGGAGAACAAAGCTGCTGCAGCTGTGTCGCGTCCGAAGGCAAACATTATCGCTCCCAAGCCTACAAGCCTCTTTGGCAGCTTGATTTCTGCTTCCAAACGACCAGGCACCTCGAATGCGGAGCGTGCTGCCGCCGCAGCTGCCGCAGCAAAAACAAGGTAAGCAGAATGCGAAGCTCATGTATGTGGGCCTTCAGAAATGATGCTAACAATGATCAGCCCTCCGGCCGAAAAGAAAGAAACTCAAGCGCCACCTCCTAGACCTACTTTCTCCTTTGGTGATATTATGGCAGATCTTAATAAGCAAAAGGACCCTGAATCAGTTGAGCCTGCTGAGGATCGACCCCCTGAATCCGAAGAAGAACGCCAGAGGCGACTTCGCAAGGAGGCTCGAAGGAAATTGCGCGTTACGTGGAAACCTGACGAGTCTCTTACGGAAGTCCGTCTCTTCACCCACGATCCTGACGAGGAGCTAGGACCGGGTGATCGATCACAGGGAGAAATTGGTGACATCAAAGGAGAGGGTAGTGCCCTTAAACTGCACAGAGATCTTGAAGACTTGGAAGATGACGATGATGGCGTCATTCGCGAAGAGAATTTGATGGACTATACAGAGCCTTCGGGTAAGCCGGTATTGACGCAAGGTATGGGATGTTTGCTAACGGAATCTAGAAATTGACAAAGGCGACATGACATCTGAGGATCGCTCCAGGAACTTTATCAAACGAGGCGGCACGCAAGAGCCTTCTAGTCCCGAGAAGCAAGCCCAGGATCATCGGGAAGCAACTACGCTCATGGTTTTCTACACGTCTCCCGCGGATATTCCTCCCTCGCCAAAGGAGCCCCCCCAGACTGACGCTGATAAACCTGCGACTGAAGTGACTTCCTTCGGAGAATTGCCGGATCACATCAAGGTAACATATCCAATTCTTCCTCGTCGACAACTTTATGTAAAGGCTTCTGATATTCATGTTTCTAGGTTCGACAAGAGCGATATTATGCAGCGGTCAACCCAAAGCCGGTCCCTGTTGCGGCTGCGCCGCCTATTGCTCAAACCAACCAGTTCGACATCTCGAACTTGCTCAAAATCATCCAGAATGCATCGCAGCAACAGTCTACTCCGCCGCCGCCGCCGCCGCTTCAGCCTGCGTCACAGGCGCCCATGTCTGACCTGGAGCGGACCATCAGCATGTTCCGCCAGCAGCAGCCTCAAGTTCCACAAATTCCCCAGTTCCCAGCCGTTTCTCAGGCACCAGCGACGCAGGGCCTCGATTTCCAGAAAATATTGGCTTTGATGAGTGCACAAAAACAGATGCCGCCTGCGCCTATTGTACCCCAAGTCCCACCATCGCAACCGGCGATGGCGCCGAATCTCGCTGCGATAATCTCACAGTTTGCCAATCAAAATCAGCAGGCTGGTTCATCTCAACCTTCTGGCCAACACTACGAAGATCCGGAGCGCAAGCGTATGCGTGAGACGGATGGATCCGAAGAATCCGGTGATGATAGATTTGGCTACGCCAAGCGAAGCAAGTTTGGAGCACCAAACAAGAAGCACGTAAGTATCCCGCCGAGACCTGATTTGCAGCGAACATATCGCTGACTCTGTAATAGCCAAAGGCTGGATTAGTCCCTTGCCGATACTGGCGCGAGGGAAAGTGTCTGAAGGGCGACAACTGCACCTTCCGCCATGATCCTCTGAATTGATTCCGTTCCTTTGCTACTCTCTTTTTATGATACCCTCCGGAAAGATCTACATCATACGGCGCAGGGCCTTAATTATTGCATCAGTTTAACGCATCGTTCTGATGTCTTTTTTACTTTACTATGGTTGCACATTGACAAAATGGATGTGAATCCTCTGCCAAACCCACAGCGTTCGTTCTGCGGTGGTTTTTCTTTTTTTTTTTTTTTTTTTCCCACCTTC
>NW_022983984.1:0-46111 GCF_010724455.1 Aspergillus lentulus | reverse complement strand
AATCAATTCTCCTCGCTTGCTCGCTCGCGCGGCTCATCTCTCTCGCCGGATTCTACCTTAATCAATTCTCCTCGCTTGCTCGCTCGCGCGGCTCATCTCTCTCGCCGGATTCTACCTTCGTCAAGATAGACGAGCGCGCGCAGGGGGTCCAAGTCCCTTTAAGCCGAACCAACACGCGCACGGCGAGCCAGTTGGCCATCCAGCCAGCCACCCTCCTGAACACCCGTCTACACGACAATCAAACAAATGGGGACCTCACTAGACCCTGAAATCTGACCTCTGCCCCTGAGAGCCATCTCCCCGCGCTCAAACGCGCGTTGACTCTTGTTTTGATCGACAGCTCACAATTGGGAGCCTGCGCGCGTGGATCGCCGCCAATCAAAGGTCCCGCGCCCCGGGATCTTCGGGGCCCACCCCCGCCAATCAGAGGCGCCGGCCCCCGGACCTCTGAGTTAGCTGGATCACCCAGCCCAAACTACTTGCTGAAGACGACCCTTCGGGCAGGGCGGTCACCTGACTGGATTAGGGCTTCCCCCTCCCGCCAGGCTGCCTCCCTGCGCTGGGTCAGGCTACTCGTGGACTTTGCTCCAGCATCACTTACTATCACATATTTTGATTACATACTATCTCATACTTTCCACTGAGGCCCAGCTGTCTTGATTAGATATCATGGCCCAGTGGCCGGCCCTAGCGGCCGGTGACGACTCATCCATTGCTGATCATTCCTTTCGTTTCATGGTGCACTGTACGGATGTCATCAAGTTCACTCAGGCTCACCCCGGCAAGTCAGCCAAGGCCCCCTGGGTCGAGGGCTTCGCTCAGCAAGCCCTCACCCTGGTCAGGAAGCTGCTGGATAGCCGATTCCGCGATGCCGTAGCCGGTGACCACGGCACGAACGGTGCGGACGCTGGTGAGCACGGCTCGGCCACCTCCTCTTCCATGACTCCTGGGGCCCGAGGGGTCCTTGGCTGGACCCAGCAGGTGCCGAGCAATCCATCTTCCCCGCCCAACCATCATAATCTTCCTTCCTCTCCCCCAGCTGCACCCCCCCGCAGTGACGAGAACCGCATTCGGATCCGGTGGCGCGGACACGCGCCTGGGTCTAGCCCGTACAAGCGAACTGCCGTGACAGCTATCGTGGGCGAGATCCAGGAGATTCTCCGCCGCAGTGAGCACCCCGGCCTGGCCAGCGTGCAGGTGGCAGGGGCTCAGGTCCTTCGTAGCGGTGATCTAGATGTTTACACCCATTCTGCGTCAGATCGGGAGCGTCTCCTTTGGAATGAAGAGGCATGGCTCCGGGAACTCCCTAAGGGCGAGCATGCCTACATCACCAATCACCAGTATGCTGTCCTTGTCCACCACGTCCCTATCACTTACCTCCCCTCCCTGAGCGCGGTGGAGGCCCTCCGGGAGAAGATCCTACACTGCAACCCAGCTCTCCGCAGCCCCATATTGCATGTGGGCTGGTGCGGGCATGACGCCGCGGCCCGGCAGTGTAAGCAGAAGTCTTCCCTGGTGGTCTCCTTCCGGGATGCGCAGTCGGCAAACCATGCCATCCAGCACCGAATCTTCCTGGATGGCACCCCGCTGCGTACAGAACTATTCGACCCGCTCTGCCGGCTCCTACAGTGCACCCGATGTCTAAATTATGGACACGCCCAGCCCGTTTGCATAGCTGAAAGAGTTACATGTCTGTATTGCGCTAACGCCCACGACAAGAAGTACTGTAAGGTCAAGGGGGTCCTATCCCAACACCGCTGCGCCGTCTGCCATGGCCCCCACCAAGCCGACAGTAAGCAGTGTCCCGTACGCCAACATGAGCACCGAATATCTCAAGAACGAATGCGAAACCGACCCCGATTCTTCGCCAGCCCGCCCCAGCCTGCCGAACCAGCCCAGCCTACCAACCCGGCCCCGAACGCCAGACCGGCCCAGCCACCTGCGCCACCTCACGACGCAGCTGACACGGGGCCTGAACGGACCGAAACGATCGGCAAGCCATCACCGAATCCAGAAAGCACGCGTCAACTGGCCGGCCAATCATCACCATCGCCAGTCGACGCGTTTAAAACAACATGCCCTTCCGCAAAGACCACCACCATCCACCCGATAATCGATGTCAGCCGCCATCCATCTCTACGGCTGCAGCCCACCCACTCCATGCAGACTCGCTCCCGGAGCACGTCACCGAAACGACCCTGGAAAGCAACCGCACCGGACCCCGAACCTAGACCCGCAGCGGAGGAACCAGCACATCCGCCGCTGCCCACCTGGGATACAGACTTCCACATACCGGTGCCAATACCGCCGCAGACGACGGGCACCAGCACCCCCGAACGAACAGCTGATTCGGCCTCCCCGCCCCCGTCCCTGCTCTCCAACCCGGCCCGACGCGTCCCCGGACTTTCCTCCCGAATATCGAACACGTCAAGCCTCTCAGTCATCTCCCGCACGCCTACCCTCCCAAGCGACCTCACCTGGGAGGTCCCTGAGCTGCCGGGGCCGAAGCGCAAGCGTGGCTGTAGCCGGGGCCGCCGGCCCGTCACCAGCAGCCCGGATCCGCTTGCTACCCCCATATCGAAACGCCGAAAGATATCCACCAAGACATACGACACGGAAGACGATAATACTACTCAGGCCTCTGCCTCTGCGCCACAAGGCCTGCCCACACCACTCACCGGCCCGAGCCTGCCCACCAGGCCGGCCCTGACACCCGAGGCACCGAGCCGAGGGGACCCTGACTACCCCCTCCCGCCACGGCCCCGGTTCGCGAGACCAGGGCCTCCAGCGTCAACCACTGGCACCAGCTCATCCAAAATATCCAAAATATCCAATACATCAAACATATCCAGCACATCAAACATATCCAGCACATCAAACATATCCAGCACATCAAACATATCCAGCTCAGCATCCAGCTCAGCACCCACCTCGGCATCTACCTCAGCGAGCAGCGTCTCGCTACCCCCGTTCGACCCCGAAACACTGACGCCTTCGGCATACCGCACGGCGCCCTTCCCCCTGACGTCCGACCCTGACCCGGCCCTGAACTCAGACGAAGCTGAATATGACGACCTCGCGTACAAGAAGGCTGAAACGGGAAGCACTTGGGGCGGCTCGAGCGCGTGTGACAGCAGTATTTGCGCAGAGGAGGGCTGCCGGCACATGGCCACCAGTGGCTATGGCTGGTAGTCCCCCATCAAGCCCAGTCACCCCCGCCACCATAGCCGGAACAGAAGCCGAAACAGAAATCAGGATAGGCGCCGGCGTTGGCCTAGCACCCCGAGATGACCGCACCATCCGAATTCTCCAGTACAATGTTCAAAATTCGCTGGATATCGGCATGGCACCTCTCCTTCGGGACCCCCGGCTTCGCGACTACGCGGTTGTCGCAATCCAGGAGCCATGGGTCAACACACACGGGGACTCTCCCCTGACGCACTTCCCCCAAGAGACTGCCGACCACTTCCATATTGTATGGCCGGCTGGAGGCCAGGGACCACCCCGCGTCTGCACATATGTCCGGAAGACTCTGCGCTGGCAGGTTACTTTCATCTCTGCACACGTCATATCAACAGCTATCCAGCCAACGCTGGGCAAACCATGGATTGTGGTCCATAACATCTATAACCCGCCGCAGACGACGGCGAACGAGGGGGTAACAGACCTCATCCAGGCCCTGGAGGCCGCAGATCGGCAGCAGCAGGCCTCTGGTGAACCAGCGGAGCATGTGGTAGTTGGCGTTTTCAACACCCATGACAGTCTCTGGGCTGGCGAGACACGCCGGCTTCCCCAGGCCCAGCACAATCCCCCCCGTGCAGAAGCTCTGAAGCAGATTATCGAGCGGCGCCCACTAGTGCTGGTCACCCCAGCGGGCCTCATCACCCGGCCTACCCCCATCCCCGCGCGCGGCCTTGACCAAACTGAGCCAGGAGACGCCGGCCCGGGGACCCTCTCAGCAGAGGAGAGGGCCGCCGGTTCAACAATTGACCTGGCCTTTGTTTCCTGGGACCTAGCAGATCACGTCACCCACGTTCGGGAAGCCAACGTGGACGGTGACTCAGACCATCTCCCGATTGAGACAGAACTGGATGCCACCTTCGAGCCGGAACCACCGAAACAGCGCCGGAACTGGGCCGCCATGGATCCCCAGAGGCTAGCCGCGACCCTTACCGCGCACCTCCCCCCTTCCCTCCCTGTCGACGCAAGGGAAGAGGACGTCGACCAGTTCGTCAGCCGGCTGGTCAACGCGATCGGCACCGCGGTCGACGCCGCAGTTCCCTGGCTCCGCCCATCTCAGCACTCCCGCCCCGGCTTCACCCCAGAATGCCGTTCCCTGCTCCGAGATAAGAAGCGCCTCCGGCGGGCCATCTCCGCTTACCGAAGCAAGCACCGCTGCGAGGCCCCTCTGCCCCTGCGGGCCCAGCTGATTCGGGCCACCCGGGCCTGCAAACGCGCCGTCCAGCGGTGCCGACGCGATACCTTTCGGCAACAGATCACTGACATCGCGGATATGGACGACGTCTGGCGCGCCGTCCGCTGGACAAAGAACCGGGGCCCCTACCAGGCTTACACCC
This sequence comes from Aspergillus lentulus, assembly GCF_010724455.1. The sequence continues at coordinate 41,534 of NW_022983984.1, read as the reverse complement.
CACCTCTTTGGGACCCTCGTACTGGCTTGGTTGCCTACGGGGCTAAGGAGAAGGCAGATCTCCTGGCCCGCCAGTTCTTCCCATCGCCCCCGCAGGCCAACCTGGATGACCTCCGGGGGTATGACTACCCCGACCCGATCAGCGTGCCAGAGTTTGGGGAACATGAGGTCCTTAGCACCCTCCACTCAGTCAAAGCCGACAAGGCCCCTGGCCCAGACGGAATCACCAATCGGGTGCTGCAGGCAGTTAGTCACGTGCTGGTTCCGGGCCTGACAGGTCTGTACAACCAGTGTGTCCGGCTCAGCTACTGCCCAGAACACTTCCGGGATGCCGCCACTGTCGCCCTCCGGAAGCCTGGCAAGCCAGATTACTCAGTGCCGAAGGCATACCGACCCATTGCCCTTCTCAACACACTGAGTAAGCTGTTTGAGGCCCTGATTGCTGCCCGGATAAGCTACCTAGCCGAGGCCCACGGGCTGCTTCCAGAGAACCATTTTGGGGGCCGTAAGGGCCAGGGCACAGAAAACGCCCTTCACACTGCTCTGGAAGCCATCCATTCAGGCTGGAAGAATGGTAAGATTGTCTCAGCCCTTCTGCTTGACATCTCCGGGGCCTTTGACAATGTCTCCCACGACCGGCTTCTACACAACCTCCGCGCACGTCGGATACCGCAGGCCTACGTCACCTGGCTCGGTAGCTTCCTTCAGGGCCGGTCCACCTCGCTGGTGCTGCCCGAATATACTATGCCGACCCGATGGGTGGAGACCGGCATCCCGCAGGGCTCCCCCTTGTCACCCATTCTCTACATCTTCTACAATGCCGACTTGATGAGCCGGGGGGACCCCGAATGGGGCACAGACAATATCGGCTATATCGATGATACGACGATGCTTGCGACCGGCGACAGCGAACGTGCCAACTGTCAACGGCTACGGGAGCACTATCGTCGAGGATGCCTCCGCTGGGCCGCCACCCATGCTTCCCGATTCGAACCCTCCAAATTCCAGCTCATTCACTTCCACCCCCCAGGCCCGACGAGCAACCCTGGCGAACCGCTGGACCTCGGCGATGGGCAGGTCGTCGAGGCCAGCGCGACGGCCCGGCTCCTCGGGGTCATTCTTGATCAACACCTTACCTTTGAGGCGCACCTCAACCATCTTGACACGGCGGCGACCCGGCGTCTGCAGGCAATCAGCGCGCTTGGGGGCTCCAAATGGGGCCTGCGGCTCCGGGAGCTTCGGCATGTCTACACAGCCTGCATCACCCCAATCATGCTATACGCTGCCTCGGTATGGTATGCGCCGCCGGTTCGGGGCCGAAAGCGCTTCCATAGCCAGCAAACAAAGGTGTTGAATCGAATCCAGCGTCGGGCCGGGAAGCTGATCGCAGGGGCCTTCCGAACAGTCAGTGGGGCCGCGTTTGATGCCGAACTGCACCTTACCCCGATGCCATTACTCCTTCGACAGCGCCGTATCCAGACCCTTATCCGAATCGCTACCACCCCGGCCTACCGAATGCACATCCTGGACCGCCGCCGCCGGCACCACCGGAACCCCCTGTTGCACTCACCACTGGAGGCTGCGGAAGAAGAAGTCGAATTAGCAACTGGGGTTGACCCTAGGGAACTGGAGACACGATTACCATGGGCTGTCCCCCCCTGGTGGGAGCCGCCAGAGGTGGTGATTGAGGTGACGAAGGAGCGGTCAATGATTCACCACAACATTCACTGCATTGCCTACCCTGAGGCCATTCGGATCTACACTGATGGTTCCGGCATCCGCGGGCGTGTGGGCACCGCCGCAGTATGCCTGGACCCCCCTATCTGCCGTCAACGTTACCTGGGGACAGACGTCGAACACACGGTGCCGGTTGCGGAGATTACGGGGTTGGTGCTGGCCCTGCGGCTCATTAAGCAAGATCTGGTGCCACGTGACGCCTGGGCCGCGGCGCGGGCAGCGTCGGCTGGGACGGCTCCCCACGGCCAACGGAAACGGGCCGAGATATATTCCGACAACCAGGGCGCGCTGCGCACGCTGCTCGCCCCGAAGCAGGCTTCCGGTCAATATCTGGTTCGGGAGCTGGTGAACCTGCTTGACCAGCTTAATCCAGTGCTTGATATCTCCTTCCATTGGTTAGCAGCGCACCGTGGGGTTGCTGGTAATGAGCTTGCAGATCGCAAGGCAAAGGAGGCTGCAGGCTGGCGCCCAGGCAATGGGAAGGGTGGGCTGGCGCCAGTCATGATGCCGGACTACCCTACGCGTGGGCCTCTGGACGCCTGGATTAAGCAACACACCAAAGAGCAGTGGGAGGAGGCCTGGCAGCAGTCTGAGCATGGCAGACACCTCCAGCGCTACCTCCCTGAGATCTCCCATCGTTCGGTCACTATCTACGATGATCTTACCCCGGTTGAACGCAGCGTGGTGGCGCAGATGCGGACCGGGAAGATTGGGCTGAACCACTATCTCTCAACCATCAACCGGGCTGACGACCCTCTCTGCCCGTGCGGACGGGCCCCGGAGACGACCCACCATGTGCTATTCAGCTGCACCCGATATGACGACATTCGGCAGGCGACGTGGGCCGGCACGGAAGGGACCCCCCGAGACCTAAGAGAGGCCTTGACGGAGAAGCGGTACGTTCGACGGGCCGCGCGGTTCATGCTGAACACCGGCCGGTTGACGTATCTGGCGGAGGCCACTGAGCCGGCATGGCTCGAGCCGATTGCCCCCAGCAGCGAACGACTACTGACAGCCCCAGCAGGCGATGGCTGACAGACCGTTATCACATATTATCGCATACTACCAGTCACTCCCATCGGTGCAGTGTTGCCGCCCACGGCCCCGGCCTGCGCGTCTGCGTGGCACCGGCTTGCCGACCCGGCACCGTTCGGTGGCAGCACCCCCGGAACCCTCGCAGGCCTGGGAATCTGCGGCATTCCGAACGGGTTGGCGGCTATCTACAAGAGGTGGAACGGGCATGTACGGGCACCTAGGCAGGTGTGAGGGCATACACGGGAATGTGGGGTAGCCGGTGATTTCGGCCTGGCTGAGATGGTTCAACGACTACGGGTAGCAGCACTCACTGATTTCGGCCCCGGCCGAAGCAGGCCAACGTGGGGATCCACGAGGGAATCTATGAGGGAATTTACGGTGGTTCGGCCTAGCCTAGGTGCCGAATATATATAAAATGTACGCTGGCGGCGTCAGCCTGCAAAGGCGGCTGTTAGTCAGATAGTCGCTGCTCGCTAGGAGCCTCCGGCATGGCCCAGCCCGGTGCCGCAACGGAGTAAGGAATCAATCAATCAATCAATCAATCAATCAATCAATCAATCAATCAATCAAACTGCCGATTAAGGATACCGCAGGCAACCTCTCATTACGGATAGAGCGAACGCGTAATCAGAAGCTGACTCTGGGCGTTACACCATTCAACCACACAATATCCTCATGATTCAGGTGCTGTTCTATACCAGAGCCACATTGGAAACAAGACGGGGGGCATGGTTCTCCTGGAGGGATGTATTACTACCATGCATCATAGTACTCGTGAACAAGTGTTGCTTGTGGACTAAGGGCACGGCTCGAATGATCAGCCACGTACACAGGATGTTTCGTTGGCTGTGGGCTCGTGAGGTGATGAGCACTTCTGCGAGAGCTCTTTTGTTTGCCTCGAGCACGAGATGTACCATGTAGAGTCAGGAACAATGTATTGGACGACTTCATTATGCTTGATGTCATTGCCGTAAGCCGCTCAGCATCCTCCACGTCGGCTTACAAGATGACGTCTCCGCTGGATAGTACCCAGCCCGGCAAGGGCTTCAGATGGCGGTCATGACGTTGTGGGTCTCACAAATCGTGCGTTGAAATCCCAATAAGCTTGTGCTCATCACGGTGGTAGTACTGACCACGAGTCGACCAGCATATCGAATACAGAGTTCGAGGTCGCTGCGTTTGGAATTTGGCGATTAACCTATTTCTCCTGGATGGCACTGACTGCGCAATTAGACGGCCGGTCCAATGTCGTACCTGCGAGGAGCAATTTCCATCGAATAGGCCATTGCATGATCATATACAGTTCTTTTTCCTAAGGGTCAGTCACTCCTTGACGTCTTGATCAAGGATGGGCCAAGCAGTATGGAGATTTGAACCTACCGACATTGTGTTGATGGTTTTGCATTCAATCGTAGTCAGGTGTACCCTACACATTGTACGCGCAAGACCTCAACAGTGTAAGCATCGAACATATATTAAGACTGCGGCAGCCACAGGACACGCACGAACGAACGTACGAGGGGCGTTATTGCACAGACTGAGCGTACTTTGACTACTCAGTCAGTCATGGGGCGTTTGACCAAAGATCTACACTGCTATTTATACGTTCGTCTGATAGTCATGCGAATAGGAAGTCATTGCGATGTTGTCCGATTATCGACAGCGGACTACGAAGAACAACTGCCACAGGTCGTGTTCGATTTTTCAGCAATACCATCGTCGAACACACTCACTACGCATGGAAGGTGGATATCGAACTTGGCTGTCTTTTGCTCAATAATCGAGTTTGCATGTCGACTGGACGAAAAAGAGGACTGTCCTCCGACCTCGAGCCTTCCATCAGCGCTATGAGCCACGAGGTGACCATTACGGTCATATTAGCCTTATGTTCAATACTATGTCTACTTCTATGTCTCTGGTGCAGTTTTGAACGAGGTGAAGGGTATTTCTTCGGAGAGGTAGGTGGACGAGCTGGAGATGACTGCACAGTCTGCACTCGGACTCCCGAAAAGCTTCATGTGAGCGCCAGTGCTATCACAGTGTATATCAAAGGCATCGAAACAGCTTCAGAATGATCCAAAGACAGCAATTCTAATGATTACTCCGAGAGGATTCCTAAATGTAACGGAGTATGTGATTTGGGTTCTTGAATTGAAGGTCTGCGAATCTGACGCCTGTGGCTTGAGCACTGTGTGGCGCATCTGAGTGTGGCTTCACGTCGCCAGCCCCGTCCGTCCCGTGATCTCCCAGCCTCTTGAGCACAGCACAGCCACCTACGTCTCTCGCCACAGACCTCCTCTGCTTTCAAGTGCTGCGGTAGAGCCCAGTGCGACCGTGTGCCGCGACCGAAGACAAGTCATGTGATCACTGCCTGCTCTCCTTGGTCTCAGAGTCAGAGCTCCCTCCATCGAACCCAATTGTACGACGAGAACCGAGTCTCGGTGGACGGATGATGTGGATATACAATAATATATGCTACAGATTCACCATGAAACAGTCATACGTCGTACGTCGTAACTCCTAGTCTTTGCTCAATTTATTCTTGTTTGCGAGGGTCGGAAGTCCTCCGCAGCTGTAACACGACCGCTAAACAAGCGTTTCGTTTGCCTGTTACCTTGCACCAGTATCTGGCTACCAGCATAGATTCTTTAGATTGGAATGGCCCTTGTCTCTTGTCTTCTTTATCGCAGCTTGCCGACCGTGGAGATCTGCCAAGGCGATGGTTGAGCAGGAAGCGGAGGTCGACGAAAAATACTCGGCGGCTGATTGGAGATCATCGAATGGCCAAGATTCAACGTGAGGGACCTTGTGAGCGCTATCACAATCTCGAAATGCGCAGTAGACATTCAAAATGCTTCATCCCGCGCGGATTGTTCTTCAGGAGTGTCAGGGACGATGGCAATGACTGGAAAAAGCACGGCGTTGGTGCAGTCGATCCGCGCCTCGGCCCTCGACGACTCTCAACGGTCGCTCGAATTCACCAATGACGAACATTCGCTAACGTTTTGGGTTGCACTGCGACAACACTGGCCTGCAGTGACTTGGGGATTGTTTATGAATCTGGTACGTGAAGGAACTGGGACATTCGTGCCATTAGGACGCTCATGCTGACCCCGACAGGCGACTGTGCTCAAGGGTATTGTAAGTATCCCGTCAATCGTGTTTAGAATCCCATCTGACCTCTTAGGACGGAGGTATCGTGCGCAGTATAGTCGGACTGGACGTCTTCAAGCGGACCTATGGCTACCAGCATGAAGGAAAATACATTATTGCCTCCCGGTGGCTGTCAGCCTTCAACTACGCCACGCTCCTCGGCGCCATCATAGGAGCTCTCCTGTCGGGATTGGCCTACGATCGTTTCGGTCCACGCGTGATGATCACCATCTGCTCATGCCTCTCCATCGGCTTCATCTTCGTCCAGTTCTTCAGCCACACACCCGCCCAACTGTTTGTGGGCGAGCTGGTGAACGGCAGCATCATCGCCTTCTACCCGATCTGCGCCTCCGCGTACGTCAGCGAGGTCACCCCGCTCGTGCTACGCGGGTTCGTCGCGACGATGACCAACCTTGCCTTCTCGATCGGCTCGCTCATTGCCTCGGGGATCCTCAAGGGCACAGCGGCTATGGACGCCACGTGGTCGTACAAGATCCCCATCGCAGCGCAGTGGGCCCTCCCGACGGTCATGCTGCTGCTGGTCACCTTCGTCCCCGACCCACCGTACTGGCTCTGCAAGCAAGGCCGGGACGACGCCGCGACCGTGTCGCTGCGTCGGCTGACCACCGCACCTGGGGCCGAGGTCCATGTGGCTCGCAAACTGGCGCATATCCGGGAGACGCTACGGCTGGAGGAAAGCTTCCAGGGCGACCGACCGACGTATCGGGAGTGTTGCCGGGGGCCGAATCTCCGCCGGCTGGTGATCTGCATGATGGCGTACAGTATGCAGGCGTTCACGGGGAATGTCTTTTTCATCAACTACGCCGTGCATTTCATGGAGGTGGCGGGGCTGGACGCCTCGCATGCGTTCTCGATGAACATTGGTCTGACGGCCATCGGGCTGGTCGGGACGTGCGTCTCGTGGTTTCTGCTGTCGTACATCGGCCGCCGGACAATGTACCTGTTCGGCTGTGCGTCGTTGATGGTCCTGCAGCTCGCCATCGGGGCGATCGATCTTGCTCCGCGCCGGACGAGTACGACCTGGGCGCAATGCGGACTTATGCTCGTCTGCAATTTCGTCTACGATCTGACGCTTGGTCCGTTCGGCTACGTGCTGCTGGCGGAAGTCTCGTCGGTGAAACTCCGGGGGCTGACCATCGCTTTAGCCACCGTCAGTTGCTACGTCTGGTCAATTGTCTTTGCGGTTGTCATTCCCTATGCCATGAACGAGGATGAGGGGAATTGGAAGGGCAAATTGGGGTTCCTCTTCGCAGGGACGAGCCTGTTGTGTACTATATACTGCTTTCTGTGTCTCCCGGAGACTAGAGGGAGGACCTTTGAGGAGCTGGATATCCTGTTCGAGAGGAGGGTTCCAAGTCGAAACTTCCCGGGCTACAAAATCGAAGTTCAAATACATTCGGAATAAGAACCTGACAACGCAGTTGCAACGAGTTTACATCTTCCTGAAAACGACAATGGTAAAAGAACAATGTAGCGCAGACACGAGAACTCTAGCAGTTTTGAAACAGCAACACAGGAGAACAGGCATTAGTCAAGGGAAATCAGACGACAGAGTCAAGGAGGGTAAGCCGAACAGGAATGCAGAAAGAACAGGCGAAAAGGCCGACCAACCCACCTCAATAGTATTACGGCACTTTTGCAATTTGAAAAAATTTGCGAAAAAGAAAGAAAACAGAAGAAAAGAACATAGGAAAGGAAAAAAGGAGATAGCCTTCGTCCTCCAGTATAATTGCGAAACCGCAACTCTTCAACCCAGCCCTGGCCTACGCGTCCGAATCAGAGCCCTCATCTCCCGAGGACGCGCAAGTCGACGAAGTGTCCGTCATGTACGACATAACCGAAGTCTCTGAACTCTCCGAATGGTGCGAAGGTTTGGAGGAGTCCGAAGAGACCGAGGTGTCCGAATCGCTCGGTGAATCCGACAACACCGATGAGTCGTCTTCATCCTTTACTCGCAAGTTATCTTGGCGTCTGAGGCGCCGCTCCAACACCTCTTTGCGGGCACGGAGCCCGAAAAGCAAGTCCTCAGTCTTTACAGATAACTCTCCCACGCGCAAGAGGTCCCTTTCCTTGAGAGGCTCGGTGGGCCCTCGCAGCGTTCGGTCTTCTATCTTCACACAAGAGGACTGCTTGGTGGCACGAGGAGATGACTGTACCACGACTGATACTTTGGTTCGTCGTCCTTTACGAGGCAGGGCTTCCGACTCGGCTTCGCGTTCACGCTGACGTTCACGTTCTCGTTGAACCCGCTCGAGTGCTTCCTGACGTTCCCGTTCTCGTTGAACCCGTTCGAGTGCTTCCTGACGTTCCCGTTCTCGTTTGATCCGTTCGAGTTCTTCCAGACGTTCCAGCTCTCGTTGAATTCGTCCGAGTTCCTTCTGAAGTTTCCTTTCTCGTTGAATCCGTAGGAGTTCTTCCTGCTTGATGACGGCAAACAGCCCGCCGCGCCGAACGATTCCCCTGGACTTCAATCAGCATGCGTACCACAAGATGAGTCGAAGGCAGTCCATTTACCTCGTCTTCGTTTTCTCAGGATCATCAACCCAGGCGCTTCCTCCGTTTGCCTCAAAGTTCACGCGCAAAGAGCACTCGGAAGGGCGCTTGTAATGAATACAATTCGAGCATGCATGAGTATAAAGTGCTTGATTTTTGTAAATCGGCGCCACCACGCACGACTGCCACACGCCTTTACCACGTCTGCAGCGTGAACAGGAGTCAGCCTCGGAAACCTTCTCTCCCCGCTCGTGCAGCAGCGCCGCTGATATTTGATGAGAGTCTTTGATAGGTGCTTTGACTGGCCTCCCGCGCGTGTCCGTCGACCAGTCCTTTTTGAAGTCACGGGTTATGTCAAGCAACTCGATTGCACATTGGTCTGCCTCCTTTTTCTTACATTTGCGCGCTTTCGTTAGGGCCGTGTCACGGTGCTTCTTACTACGCCTGCGAGTAGCAGTCATTTTTGCGAAGAAGCCAGAAGGAAAAGGACGAATTCGACGAGTGAAGATGAAATTCCGGGTAGAGACCGGAGGCAGACGAAGAGTAGGCGAGCGCAGCAGGGGACGAGGCCTAAGAGAGTTGCAGTGAATGCTTGGTTGGAAATCAAGAAGTCGATTCCCAGGGGGCTGAAGGGGACTATTTAACCTTGCGCGAGGAGGAGGGCAACAAAAGATCACGAAGTTGGTCTGAAGGATCCAACGTCGGAAACTGAGGGAAAGGGTCTGCTAGTGCTCTCATCCTGGTAAAATTGCTCGATCACATTTGCTTGTGGATGGCGGGAGGCTGGAACAGCGAAACAAGCCCGATCATTTCTCACATCATTCGATTTTTGCTGTTTGGAATTTGGACGGAACACATGCTGTCAAATTACCGCCCCTGCACTCTTCAGTCCGTGACCTTTTGGGGAAATTGCCGACCGTCATTGATGGAGCGTGCTTTGTACCTGCAGCGTGCGTGATCGAGCTTCGAGCTGGACGGAATAGGCGAATGATCAGACTCCCGACGACACACAGTTGGAGTCTCGAATTATCACGTCAAACTCTTTAGCCCAGTTCCTTGTAAAATTCTCTCGACCTGCCACTAGCTGATTGCCTACTATGGACCCACTGCTCGTTGCTTTTTGCACCCACATCAGCCCGACTGTATTCCTTCAACAGGGACCCCGGCGGTTTCACTTGCTGCTGACTGTAGCTTCATCTCCAACTGAAGTCCGATCGACACCACTATGCTCCGTACGAATATGTTTTCGAGTCGGCAATTAGGCCTGCGGAGTGTGGACACAGCGGGAAGACAATCCCCCAGATGGCCGAACGGCTCGGGCCGATGACAGGAGGATTCAGGAATAAAAGCCTGTGCAATTGTAGCTGGTGTTCCTACGCTTCCGAGTTCGTGAACAGTAATCCGTAGTCACCCTAAAGGTCTCCTCGACTGACTTCCTGCTGTTAACTCGAGACTTAAACGAATCCACATGGATTGAGACGAGACTCACAGCGACCCCTCTTCGTGCACCATTGGAAACGAGCCAAGCGACATCGATTGTGGAGAGATCAGCGAGGGACCCATTTGGCGGCGGAGGTCCAGACGTTCCCCGGAAGCTACAGAAGTTGACATATCTCGTTTTTCTTCCGGGGTGAGCTCCAGCCTCCGTCTCCTGACAAGGATCGTGCAAGGCGAAGGTGCACATGGAATTGCCTGTTGGCGACCCAGTTCAACTAAAAAAAAGACGTCGGATCGAAAAAGGTTACTGATGAAGGGTTGAATGTTCGCTGCAAAAGCATCTCAACCTCTAAGCACTGCAGCAATTGTAGAAGCCAGCTTGCTCCAAGATTCCAAGACAAACGACGGCATGAACAGTGTTTTCCTGCAGGATGCTTCTCCCCTAGTCCTGCACTTCCTGCTTCCCGGAAGACCCCACCCCGTTTTGACAGATCTATCATCTATCCCACGAAATAAAGTCGCACAATCCCTGAATCCTTCTTCTTCGATCATTCGTCCGATCTTTCATTGACTCAAGCTGATCTGCAGCAGAACTGTATTTTACCAAGCGCGCACGCGACGCGTTTAAGCGCGTTCCGTCACCTCTCTGGTTATCAGCTTCAGGATCACCAGACTTCTCCTCGTCACTGGGCCCTTTCCATGGCTGATTTTGCGGTTTCTGATACAAACTATCAATTCCCAACCTCCTCGATTTCCAAATATTCCCTGCAAAAGTCGGTGTGGCGTGACATTGTTCACCAACTTGTCTTCGAGGCCAATCGGGTTGACAGACATCTTCCGCGGTCGAGGCAGCCGGCGAGGCAATGGTCATCGCAGAGCGGTTTGATGGCGATCGAAAGCGACATCTGGATTTCACAAATTGAGTCGCCGATCACAATGTTGTATGTGTTGAAGTATCCCAAGCCTGGTGGACCGTAGCTGGAGTGGATGGATCATGACCAAGCTGTGCATTTTCCTTCCTGGCGACTTGATGACTTTTCCTTTCCTGCCATCAATCTGTCGCTGAGGACAAATTTCACCCTTCCGCTGGCACTTGGCAATCCTTTTCCTTCCCTCCTTTCCTCTTCGTCTTTTTATTCACCCTGATAGTCTGCGTGGGATTCTCGCCTCTTCGCCAATGTGTCTTTGCCCCGTCTCCTGTGTTGTGCCGTCCTGCACCTTGAAATATCTCCATCATTATATAGGCCCAAGCCCTCTTCGCTTCTCATGAATCTACGGCGTGTGATGAGCTTCGGCAACCTCTACTCCTCTGGGTGTTCCTTGTTTCCTTCCGGTTTGCATCCTGCCCACTGAGCCTCTGGGGAATCCTACAAATCTGCAATCAGGCCTCTCGTCGAATTTAGATTCTTTTTGTTCCAATCATCTCAGTGGCCTATCCTTTCCTCTCTTATATGCTGCTTGCTAATCTCCGTCTTGATACAGGCTCGCATCCGTCAACCCGTCCTTTCCACGAATTCCCATCGGTGATCCCTAGAACAGGTCGTTCCCACATCCTCCACTCGTCCATACTCTGTCAATTTTTTCGGTTGAGACCGTCGGATGGAATGACTGCAGCTCTCCAACACGATCATGGTCGAGTATGATGGGAGCGGGAGATCCTGTCCGAATGCATCCGCCATACAGGTGAAGCTAACGGGCGTGTAAAATGAAATGTCATAATCAGGACCTTGATCGATTGGCTAACAGTTACCCCTCAAGGTCGATTATGCGCTCAAATAGTTGGATCTGTGTCTCTTGGCGGAAGAAAATCTCCCCTCTCATCTCGGTATCCCAGGAATCCTCCTTGTAACATTCCCATTGTTCCCTGCATAACTCCAATTGCATCTCGTTCATTGTGCTGTCGGTATAGTCCACTGTGGTTAGATGCCACAATTCCTCGGCTTTTGCACGAAATGCAGTAGCTGTCAGGCTCGACAGAATATCTCTATCCGGGAGATCAATGTCATACATGGTAACATGGTATGTCCGAAACCCGTCTGCCTCTGTTTGTTGCCACTGGTAAGTCTGGTCCAAGACGCCCAGCTTGCACACATATTGCGGCCGGTCAAAGCCGGACTGGGATTTTGGATCCCAGGCTAATCGCAGCAGAAGTTCGATCACGTGAGGTGGACGGATGATGGATCGCAGATCGTCTATAAACATACCCGTGCAGTCGTCTTCGAGCGCTTCGTGAAAATCTAGTTGCAATCGGGAGGGATGTCTTAAGCCCCCCATGTGCGAAACGTATAGATCGAGAGGAGAAAAGCCGTGCGGCGTCGCAGACTCCGGCGTCACCTCAATCCAGTCGGCAACAGTTCCTGAGTGGTCAAATATCTGGCTCACCAGGAAGTACCATACAAAGTCCAGAACCTCAAAGATGTCAAGCTTCTCCTCGAGGGAACGTCCTGGGTTGTTGGACCATCGATCGTAGACTTTCCTTTCCCACCGGTTGAACTCTCTCTCCGTTTTGTGCTTGGAGACCCGGATCACCCAGGTCAGCTCCACGGCGACCCAATGGGCCGTGAGAGCACGGTAAAATCGCTCGTAGGCCAGCTGCTTCTCTTGCAGCGGAAGTTGCGCAAAAGATTCGCAAATATCTTTAGTAAATGGGCCAGCGGTTTCATTTTTCCCGGCGATTTCTGGAGAGCAGTTCCATGATGTCTCCCAGTCCGCCAGATACGACGAGCGAACGGACTTTTTGCAGTAGATATCAAACAATACCTTCATTGCATGCCACCTGGTGACGATCTCCGCCACGACCAGCGGCGATGCGAGGAGATCTGCTGACGGTTCATGAAACGACTTGACCATGTCCGTGTCCGGTCGGCGGGACATTGGCAGCCGCGGTTGTGTTCCGTAGATTTCAGTGCAGTCCGCATGGAATTGCGTCAGTTGGGAGAGCTGGAGGTCGTGTTTGTGATATTCCGAGCGTTGCTATGAAGTGTCAATCGTTTATTCAAGACCTGTGTTTGTGAGACTGGAGCCTACAATAATCGACTTCATGATCGTGTGCCGATGACCTGGACGGTCAAGGATACGACACAGCTGACGACAGGAACGTCCCAGACGGAGCGCATCGTCGATGTTATCCAACGATTGGAAGATTCGGAGAATAACCTCCGCCGGAAGACTCTGGAGGCTCGTCATTTCGAATTGATCGTTGATTGATGGAATATCAAGGTAGACGGAGCCATCAGAGAAGCACAAAATTGCTGCAGTCTAGCGATAAGATGATAAGGTGCGGAGCGATAAGGCGATAAGCAGAAATCACATGATGCGAGCAGACTCAACTCTTGATTCCGAGGTTCCATCTCAAATCAATCCAATTACCGTGTCTGTGCCATTGAAAATGCCTCCTCCTGGTAGTGGGGTATTTTAAATGAGAGATGATGTGCCAGAAGTAAAATCAGTGCATGAAACGAGAAATTTCATGCTACTGTTTGCGACTCGAATTGATAATGTGAAACCAGACACAACAGAAAATCTCTTTTTGAGTCTCATTGGCCAACTGTTAATATTATGCTATATTCTGTATTTGCTTTCAATCTAGCACATACGACCATAGGGACTGGAAAACAGGGCTTCCCGTCCGCTCAGCCGTACGGAGTACTCAAGCCAGTATTATCAATGCGACAGAAATTATATGCATAATGCGCCATTGAAGGCCTCCTGCCTAATGAGTGACTCAGAGTGAGAGACACTAAACCGCAGGGTGAGTGCGGGTGAGTGAGGATGAGTGAAGGTAAGCTGAGCAGTGCTATCCAGCAGCATAGGTAAGCATGGGTGATCAGTGGTTGAGTGATTCTGTGGTGACTGGACTTCGTACGTTCTAGGTATATATATTAGAAGCCGTATCCCTCTAGGAATGACATGATTCTCTTTGCATTAGCAGATTTACATGATGTCTAAGGCTATTCTTGCTATGAGCCCATAGCTACACATTTAAGATTATGCATATTTACATACTGTTCTATGCGCAGTGATGTTGTAACGGCCCGTATATAATTTACTATAGTGGAAATGGATAACATGTTAATGGTTAAACTTGCAGGTAGTAGTAGTGGTGTGCAGGAGGAAATTGTCAGAGGGTGTGATCGATTGCGCCTCTGGCATTCTACGTTATGTTCATGCTTACGATGGTACGATCATGAGAAGCAGGAGAATGATTGATACACCAGCTGAATTCTATTTATTCTTGATAAAAGCCATCCCACATTGTCTGCGTACCTGGCTCGGTCTGTCCTGGCTCACAGCTGCCGTCCCACATTGTCTGCGTACCTGGCTCGGTCTGTCCTGGCTCAGAGCTGCCGTCCCACATTGTCTGCGTACCTGGCTCGGTCTGTCCTGACTGAGAATTGCCGTCCCACATTGTCTGCGTACCTGGCTCGGTCTGTCCTGGCTCAGAATTGCCACCCCACATTGTCTGTCCCCCTGTCTGCCCCTGGCAGTTGAGGTATACGGCTAGTTGATGTTAGCTAAAGGCAGTCAAAGCGTAAAAGGAGGAGGTACCGTTAGCAAACAGTGCATACGAATCCGCATTGTTCAGCGCATTATTAGTACTCAACGCCGTAGCAGCGCTGTATCCATAGCCCAGATCCTCCGTGCCAGGCGGGTACACACCAGGGGCATGGGTGAACTCATGGATGATGGTGGTGGCCTGGTCCTGGCCGTGGCAGTCATTCGTCACTTCTTGGAGCGTGTAGAAGAGCTCGCAGTTAATGACCTCATTGGTGGAGGGGAGGGTGTAGGCGAGGACGTTAGAGTCGCAGTAGCCGTAGGGGTCGGAGCAGTAGTAGGTGGTTGAGCCACCTCCGTTCGACGAGGCCTCGCTGGCGACGGCTTTGAGGCGCGCGGCGACGGTGCTGCGGATGTCGCCGGAGGTTGACTTAAAGTACTCAGCGAAGAGCGCAGAGGAGCCCGAGGAGGCGGCATTGGCGGCTTTGCTGGCGATTGAGGCGGCGTTACGAAGGGCTGTGTTAAGGACTGCAGCGCGGTTGCCAGTGCAGGATGAGGTGATCTTTGTGCGGCGATCGAGGGGCTTGATTCTCGCGTGCACAGCGGCAGCCTTTAAAGCGTCGACCTCGAGTTCGAGCTCGTTCGAGGAATAAGGGATGTAGCCGGTGATCTTGTTGTTCATGGTCATGGGGACGAAGCCCTGGGTGCGGACGGTGATGGGGCCACCTTGGGTGAGATTGGCGGTGCTGGCGATGTCAAACTCGTCCTCATAGGTGGCGCCGGGTGCGAGGGTGGTCAGGGCCTCATTGGAGATGCCATCGCTGCGGAGCCGCTGCTTGATCCCGGTGAACTCAACCTCGGTGGCTTGAACTCAGGTTAGTGATGTTCCTCGGCGACAGGGAGACTTTTCGGGAAAGGGAGAGAGATACCATTCCGGTAAAGGGAAACCTTCTTAACAGGGCTAGAATCATTGAAGAAGTTGAGGTGTACAAAGGTGATTTTCTCACTGCCGGTGTTCCTGACGACAGCCTTGATCCGGGTGTTGTTGACCTGGCTCAGGGTGATATCAAGAGCTGGGGCTTTGGCAGGAAGAGCCAGAGCGCCATGGACAAGGGCCAGAATGGCAGAAGCGAGAGCAGTGAGTTTCATAATGGAGGATTGGATGAAGATTGCTATTGCTCTTGCGCTTTGCTCTTATGATGCTGATGCTGATACTGTCAGGCACACTGTCATCCTCATATTTATAGACATCCTGTCAACTAAAGCAGTCGATATCACAGAAAAAACCTGGCAATTGAACACGGAGAACAACCAAAACAGGAGGTTACATCGTATCCCGTCTGCAAGGCTTAACTTAAGAGGTAACACCTCGGTTGTCTGAAGACATCTCCATGGTGTTTTACCAACCAGCATAACCACTCCACAAGGCTTATTGAGCATCGCTACGAGCCAGATGAATGCCGAAGGGGTTGGCTTGGCTGGGCCCACCGGCCGTCTACAAGAGGTTGAGTGCGAGGGTCCAGTCAACCCGTGCCCTTGTCCCCACCAGCCAACATACATATTACTGAGGATATGTTGATTCTTGTCTGCATGACATATGCTGGGATTGGACACCAAGAGGGGTGGCAGGCCTGGATATGATGAAGAGGTCGACCTGCGCCTCCGGATGCTTGACAGAGGAATCCGCGTCTAGTCTGGTCTGCAGGGTCCATTTTGCTTATTATTCACGTCGTATTGCTATGGTGTTGACATAAATCACGTGTCGACGAGGTTCGTTGATCCTGCGCGGGATCTATCGGCGCCCCGTATCTAGTTTCAGACCCTGGATTTAGTGAAACCGAGTGGAGTCGCTTACTGGAGAGTTGTAAGAGAAGTGATACAAGTACTCCGCAGTGAGTCAAGAAAAAGAACAACTCATCGAGTAAATCGCCGATCATCAGACCTTATCAATCCTTATTTTCTCCTTAATATCCGGCTGATACTTGGAGACCCGAAGAGAATGCGACCCAAGACTTCCTGTCTCACCGACCCATTCTTTAATACCAGTCATTTACTGCTATAAAGACCCCTAAAGCTTGGCGACTTGAATATATAGCTCGGCAATTTACACCATGTGTCTAATTGGCGGATCGGATATCCCTCCTGCAAACTTGCGGTTTCATTATTTATAAGGAGACATGTATGGGAAGTATCGACATGACTTCTTGACCGAGACCATCATCACCTCACTAAAGCCATCAGCATAGCATGCGCTTTTGGTTGGGCATGTACCAAGGATCGAGATTATGACAATCGTCCAGAGGCACGGTGACTGATTTGCTGCCCTCCTCTATTGTTTCTAGCCGATATGCATGATCCCTGTCAGTTGCTGCCTTCCAAGGCGGAGCGGATCCAGAGATCTACTATTCAGATATCTCCTTTATATCGGATATCTCCAGTATAATGCACTGGTATATGAGTATCTTCACTGGGGGGCGAATAAGAGTATGTAAGTGCCTGAAAACTTCCCTGATTCTAGCGGAACCTGCCTTATCTGCAGTGGATGATACTCTTAGGCTTGGCTTGCGTAAGTAGTTAGTGGACAATTCCGTGAGAGGGGAAATACCGTGTGGATAGGGCTGACACTCAGGTTTAGAATTCACAGCATTGACCATGGCCATAGTTATGGTTCGGATTCAAATGGAGCATGTGAAGTGCTGTTGGGCCAGTACGTTGATGATATATGGTATATATACTGAACCTTGTATCTCTTTATAGCATACACACTGAGTGACTACAGACGGTCTAGAAGATCGCGTTTGGAGAAGATTGGAAACCGGAAGAGGAGAGAGGCTTAGTGATAGTACGACCTGCGATAGTAACACATATGCTGCAAGGCTATGAAGAAGGATGAAATTGCTAGAATTATAGCTCCCACCATGCCATGAAATGCCAATGATACCTCATCTCTTCAAGGAAGCTTAACCTTCAAATCGTCCTGTACCACTGAGTCACTGCTACAGCAAGCCTCAGTATCACTCAACGTGATTCCTAGGGAGATGTATACGGACCTCTCTGCTTGTTCTTGCCCAGCTCTCCACTGATTTGGTCGTTGGCAAATTTGTCTGCCGGGAGGAATTTGAACCAACTGAAGTGCGTACGGGAAGATCAGTACCTCTGGTAGATCATTGCACTATCATCTGTCAGCACTGGAAGCTTTCTGATAAGGTGAATGACCGGAGTGCCTCACTTGCGTGCGCTGGAGCCTCCCATGCATTTTCGACGGGGATAGCCGAAGAATCTTTCCCCCATACCCGGCTGGGGCTCGACCATGAAGCCTCAGTCGTTGGCAGCATTGTTCGCGAACCCAAAGGCTGGAGTGGAGGAGATGATGGGTTCCAAGTCTTCATACCAGCTTCCAGCCTCGACGATGGCCACCTCGTATCCCGCCTAGGCCAGTCGTGTTCCTATGGGAATTCCCGCAGTGCCTCCCCCGACAATCACATAGTCGAAGGTGTTGTTCCGTGCTTGGCCGTGGAGAAAGGCACCCGCCAGGGCAGGGAGCAGAGCAACCGGAACAGACCAGAACATCATTTCTCAAACGAAGAACTGAAATTGACAGATGGCCCGAGTATGCAGCTAGGTAATATCAATTTATGGGCGTGATGGATCCAGCTGCGTGTCCCCCGCGTATGGACCTGGATACCCATCAGCCACGGCATCCGCATTCCCGTGGCGTACTGTCGTGTACCAGCTGCGACGACGGGTTGCGCTGTAGAAGTGCGAAGACGAACCCTCCTAGTGCGTACGGAGTTCCAAGCAAATGAACCACCAAACCGGAGACAAAATCAAATTTAGCTGACGGGGACTTCGGGAATCATGTCGGGCTTGCGGGAGGTGGTTCCATCTCCGGGGCTAACGAACAATCGGATTTGGACATCGCCGGAGTACAGAAGCAGCCATGTCCACCACTAGGACGCGGTTGCTGGAGTTGTATATCTGCTGAACTTGTATTTCTGTATTCTTCAGCAAATCGACCGTTACGGGCTTTTATCTAAAAATGCTACTATCAGGTATCACGCACTTATATTAAGCCATGCCTCGTCGACTGGCAGACCCGAGTCAACCAGAATACTGAACACTCCAAAATACATCGTGCCAGTCGCTTCTTCTCTTACCCCAATCAAAAATCAGTGGAGATTTGATCATGGGTTCCACTGCGCCTACCACTGTCCCTTCTGGTGGCCTCGTCTTGGTCACCGGTGTGAATGGCTTCCTGGCCTCTCAACTCGCCCTCAACCTCGGCTACAAGCTTCGAGGGACTGTACAATTCCAGGATAAGGCGGACTGGATTACGGAAGCGGTCACGAAACGCTATCCCGACGCCTCCTTCAAGACGGTGGTGGTGCCGAACATCTCCGTTCCCGGCGCCTTCGACGACGCGATCCGCGGCGTGGATGGCATCGCCCATGTGGCCAGCGACCTGTCCTTCGGTAGCGATCCCGAAAAGGTCATCACTCCCATGCTGGAGGCCCTCCGCAGCTTCCTGCGCAGCGCCACCAAGGAACCGAGCGTCAAGCGCTTCGTGTTGACCAGCAGCGCCATTGCCGCTTTGACTCCGCAGCCGGAGAAGGAGATGCACGTCGACGCCAACACCTGGAATGACAGCGGCATTGAGCGGCGTGGCGTTCGGCGCCGTACGACCCCGAGCGGTGCTAGGACGTCTACGCCGCCCTGAAGACCTCCACCGAGCAGGAGTTCTGAAAGTTCGCCCAGGAAAACAAGCCCGTCTTTGTCGCCAACACCATCCTTACCGGATTTTATTGTGGGCCCAATCATCCATGCAAAGCAGAACGGCAGCACCGGCCGCTGGGTGAAGGAGTTCTTTGATGACCCTGTCAATTACTACAAGCCCCTGCAGACCATCATTCCCCGGCACTTTGTCGACTCCACCGACGTGGCTCTGTTGCATACTGCGGGCTTGACAGAGGAGGATATGCAGTCTGTGTAGAATGAGCGCCTTCTGGCCTTTGCCGGCCCCTTCAACTTCAACAACTGGTTGAGCGTGTTCCGGAAGATCGATCCTGCGAAGCCGTGGCCGGAGGATGATCCGAATCAGGCCCATGATCGCAGTACTGTGGATACTCGGAGGTCGAAGGAGCTCTTGAAGCGGTACTCAAGACCTGACTTTACGTCGTTCGTTGAAAGTGTGCGCGATAACTGTCTTAATAGCGACCCGGAGTGGAAGCGGTCGAACTTTCCCTGAGTGATGGAATGAGGTGGCTTATGTAAGTCGAACGAACGCTTTTATGTCTTTCTCGTACTATGTGCCATATCTCTGAGTAGGGTTGAGCGCTCGTTAGCCTTAAGTATCTGTTGTAAGAAAGTCTGCCGTGTGTGATACTATAGGTCTGGATTCGCAAGATGCCAGGCATCGTGCGGTACTGTCGGTCTTCTGGGAATACTAGAGTCCGACTGGTTTCCTTACATCTGTTGCTCAGGAAAGATGGTTATACCATGACCGAATTCGTGTCTCAAAAAACTCAACATCTTTTTGGTAGATTGGTAAGTTCAACAGTATCCCCATCACTTCCTCGTCTCCACCCCCCTTCCCCCACTTGCAGAATTTCCCTTAAGCACTCTGGGCTTGAGACGCAGTAGCAGTCTTCTTAGCCTTCTTGCGGAAGTGACCCTTAACCAAGAAGGCAAGACTCAACACCAGGCCCAAACCGGCCAACCCAAGCTCGAAGTAGAATGCACTGCGATACCCCTTCTTCTTATCATCATAGGTGTGGCCCCCATTATTGACCTCCCGCTCCACCGTCCCAGCAAAGCCCAGTCCCAGCGAAATACTATAGTTCACGATGGTCATGACCACACTGGCGCCGATGCCCTGGTACTTGGGTGGCACGGCATCTGAGAAGATGATCGTCGCGGCGGGGAAGGATGAGTCCATGCCAATGCAGATGATGAGCACACTCCAGAAGAAATTGCCCCAGTAGATCTGGTGCGTCGGCATGGTGGCGATGAGAATCGACCCGATCAGGTACGCAATCATACCGATGACCATGACCCATGCGGCTGAGATGCGGCCGAGAAGCTTCCCCACTGCGAGGGCCGAGCAGAGTCCCGAGGGAATCACTGGGCTGTACCAGGCAGCAAGAAGCAGTGGGCTGACTTTGTTTAACTCCATGACGAAGACGGCCGCATAATACACCCAGATGCCGAAGGTCGCCCAGCCACAGGCGGTGCAGCCCAGTACAAAGGCAATGTCCGAGTTGAAAGCCGCAAGCGGCAGGATGGGATCCTTTGACCAGTGCAGTTCGACCCAAAAGAAGGCCGCTGCAAAGAAGAATCCCAGGATGAGGCACACATATATGTATGGCTCTTGCCATCCGACCCCGGCGGCCTGGTTCCACGCGAAATTGATCAAGACCAGAGAGGCCACACCAGTAAAGCAGCCTGGAAGGTCCAGGTGTGCGATCTTCTGGCGGACCGTCAGGGTTTTGGATGTAACACTCAGCGGTTGGGGAGGGATGGACCAGGCGGAGAACACAGCCAGGCAAGTGAGTGCGATGGCCGCGCTCCAGTATGCCCACGGCCACCAGGCCAGAGCAAAGAGGCCGCCAGTTGCAAAGCCAGAGATGGCTCCAAAGGGTGCGCTGCCGCCGAAAAATGCAAAGGCCATGTTCTTGCGTGGTCCAGGGGCGTATGACTGGCCGAGGATGGCAATCGCGTTGGGCAGCGTCACGGCCGGACCCATTCCCTGGAAGACACGGGCGAATATGAAGAGAACCTGCGTTGAATAGACTGACAGACCGCAGACAAGGGTCCATAGCGCGTACCAGCCCATGCCGATGATGAACATCTTCTTATGTCCGAAGTCGTCGCCCAGCCGTCCGGCAATCAGGACAAAGGTGCCAATGGTCAAGCTGTAGCCGGCCACCAGCCACGACAGCTCGTTGCTATTGGTGATTCCGTACCAGTCCCCGATAATACGGACGATGTCCATTGTTTGGCCCAGTCCAAGCTGATTCGTGTACATGGCCGAGCAGATAGTCAGGATAAAGGCAATCTGGCGAGCAAGAGGGAGGGTATCCACGAGGTAGACATGGTCGTCCTTCGTGCTATTCTCAGCTTCGAGGCTGGACATTTTCTCGTCATCAGGGAAGGTGCCTGCTGTCAGTCAGAGCGGTTTTTCTCCCCCGTCGAATTCAGCCAGAAGCATATAAGGAAAGACTCACCTTTCGGAAGTTCTCCCTGAGAGGAAACCGATTGGGTCTCGCTGGAACTCTGGTTCCACTCAGCAGCCATGATGCTTGTCTATTAGGAATTGATGAACCAAAGAATGCAAATGATTGAGAGGATAAATATATTACCCTTTATAAAGGAGAATCGGTAGTATCATTACACCCACGGTGTCCAAGACCGGACTTAGAAGCTGCGGTGATCGTCCGCCGGGAACGACCACCGAACTCCGGGGCCCAAGACCGTCCAACTCCGGGGCGGTCTTTTAGGGGCGGCCCCGCCCGGAGTCGGGCGATCTTAGGGCTGCAATAAAGCGACGGCCATCCGCCTCCTACGCTCATGATTTTTTGATTTCATGATCTCCTCCACCCAAGCAGCAGTATGAAGATCCTCCATCCACTGTCGTGTTTGCTCTCGCTGGTTCTGGCCAACACGCCCGGTCAGGCTGCCGTCCGCTATCCGAAGCACTCTACCTGGATGCTGGAGAGTGTCATCGCCCGAGGCGAAGGAATCAATCTGGCCGACGGTCTGTTGGGAGTCATTCAAAAGGTACAGCACTGTTATGCATGGTTGGAACTACGGATTATTCACACATACACGCATAGGGATTATTCCAAGAAGCACTCAGAGCAGCCATCGCCCAATCCAGCGACCCCGGAGAGATCGCCAGATGGACGGATTATCACCGTCGCAGCGTAGATGCCAACATCGAGGACCTCCTCAATGCGACGGCGTCCTCCCACGATCTGTCACTTGATCGATTGTGTGTCGGTCGGTCGATTATGTTCGTGCCAGCTCTCTCTCCGATCATCCGTATGAGTCCTGACTGACGCATCCAGGGAGATGAATCTTGATGGGCCCCTTCATCTCAACGTACTCGAGGCCCTCCGAAACTCTCTTGACAAGCAGTATCGGAACGAGAACTCGGGATACTGGTACTTTGTCGACCCGCCGCCTCCCTACCAACCTTACGGCAATCTCTCGTACAGCGACGGCATGTACGGCTTCGCTCCGTTTGCCACCTTGTACGGCATGACCTACGGCGACCGCCATGTGAACCTCGACTCCGCCCTGCTTCAGCTGGATCTTCTCTACAAGCAGAGCATAGAGCCATCCACGGGCCTGATCAAGCACGGCTACGATGGCTCGCGAGAAGCTCCCTGGGCCCACCCGATCACCGGCGCTAGTCCGATTGTATGGGGTCGGAGTCTGGCATGGTATCTGATCGGCGCGGTGGATACCCTAGAGATCGTCACATCCAAGTACGAGGACAACCCCGCCGCAATGCAGAAAGACGGGACCGTGCAACGCATCCTCGAAATCTTTCAGCGTCTCGCCCAAGCGACCACGGACGCAGTCCAGGACTCCGCCCGAAAGACCGGTCGCTATGCCGTCTGGCAGGTGATGGATCGGCCGGGAGAGCAGGGGAATTTTGTCGAAGCCAGTGCCAGCGCCATGGTTGCGTATGTGCTGGCGAAGGGGGTGCGTCTGGGTTATTTGCCTCCGTCTTCGGAGATGGCTGGAGAACACGGCGCATCGACGTATCTCCGGGCCCAGGACGCGATGCCGCATTCCTGTGATCAGGCGCGATATCAGGACGTGCCGGATGTGGCGCGCGCTCTCTACCAGGATGTGCTTGAGCATTTTATCGTGCGGAGGCAAGAGGATGACACCTTGGATTTCCTCGGGACGAGCATCATTGCCAGCCTGCATGAAGAGAAGCCGTATTACGAGGTCAGTTTGTGTCCCCTTTCGAGATCCGGTATGTTCTGGCTGACGCTTGTGTCTACAGTATTATACTCACCGAGCAGTCACAACGAACAGCTTAATCGGGACGAGTGCGTTCGCCCTCGCCTCCCTAGAGATGGAGCGCGCGGGCATTCAATAGAAGTAATACAATATGTTGGGTTGATAATTCGGTCAATTGATGAAATAGTACAAGTACTTTGTAATATCCATGTCATGTCACGATGTCGAAATTGATTCGTTCCCTCCTATACAGGTGCTCATCCATTCCACATTTCCGGCACTCGCCAGCAGAGTAGTATACTATCAAACAGCTTTTTGACCCTGGAGATCCCATCGGACGCGACCGACGCCACCCTGCCCTACCATCCATACCTCACGATAGTCGTCCGCATCCGACCAGACGAAGTTATTGACGGTGAAATTGGTCTGCACGCGCGCGATCATATCCCCATACTCGTCCATCACACTCAGCCCATTCCCGCTCGCCGTCACCACCCATCCATTCCGGGCCACCTTGAGTCCGTCCGGTACCGTACCGATCGCGTCGTAGTGAATGGGACGCTTGTTGGCAATGGCGTGTCCATGGTCGATGAGATCGAACTTGTAGATGGTCCGCTTGCCGGTGGCGTTGTATAGTAGACCGGCCACGCCGGGGCTGGGCAGATCGATGGAGATCGGCGCCGATAGACCCGCGGCCTCGGTGTCGGAGATGTAGACGTGCCTCCGGTCGGGACTCATGGCGATGCCGTTGGGCGAGCGCATCTCGTCATTGACGACGACCGTGGACCCGGTGGCGGGATCGAAGCGATAAGTGGCCGATTTGAGCTGCGGCGGGATATCGGCAACCTCCAGCCACCACGAGTAGTAGGGCACGGTGAACCAGACGTAGCCAGTGACGGGGTCGACAATGAGATCGTCGCAGTCGGTGAAGGTCAGACCGTAGTAGTTGTTCAGCAGCGTGGAGGACTTGTTCGTTCGGGGATCGAGGGCGACGATGCCCGGCCGCTGCTTGTGTTCGTGGCTGCTGCCGGCCACAGAGTAGTAGATCAGGCCGTCGTGGTAGAACCCGCCGTTGGGCACGTAGATGGGTGGATCGGCCCTGAATTCGGACAGGGTGGGGGGGTTGACGTTCAAATCGATAACGAACTGCTCCAGCATGGGTGACAGCTCCGAGAAGAAGATCTTGTTCAGACCCGGCACGAACGTCGGGGCTTCATGCAGCGCCCCCGGATTGAAAGGGAACACAAAGTCCACGCTGGGGTTCTTGCCGAGGAGTTTTCGGCCCCGCTCCTCGTCGAAAACCACAAAGTCGGCTTGGTCTACATGCTCCCAGGAGGTCGACTTGGTTTCGCCTCTGCCGTCGTTGAACTCGATATCCGCCAGGTTCGTGGTGTAGGTGCCGTTTGGAGAATCCCGCCAGAAGGGATAAGGAAGGTTGGCCGCGTGTTTGTCGACGCAGACCACGCCCGGTGCGATGCACTGGCGAACGAGACCGTCTTTTGGTGCAGTGTTTGAGGAATGGCGAAAGCTGTCGATGAGAGGGTGCTCCTGCCCTGGCTCGTCACGCCGTTGCATGACAACGACGCCCAGTACGAGAGCAGCATTGAGGGTGAATGCGACAATGTGCTTCATCTTCACTGCAGGTGTGGAATTACTGGAGGATGAACTGCCTAATCTTCGCGGCCAGGGTATTTAACTTGTCATGTTGTGATTCTTTTGATCTCGGAGAAGGGTGGTCGTCGTTCTTGTTCTCCGGCGCGCTCCGGCAGGATCGTCGGGACATCGTCCCCAGAAGGGTCAACAAGTGTCGCAGGACCTTATGGTAAGAACAAGAGAGTATATAATGAACATTGTTGACTAGATAGTTCCATGTCTCCGTTCCATGCCCCTGTTCCTAGATAGCAATCCAAAGGATTAAACTGTTCATATCCCTCTCTTAAACCCTTTTTATCAAGAATAACTGTAGCCATGAACAAACTTTTTGATTTATTCTTACCTAGATGAATTGATCAGGCGTTTATGCTACGAATCTAAGCCAGTGACCCAAAATTGTCGGGGCAGGCTTCTATGACACCAACGAACGAATGACATAAGTGCCTTATCCTTTCTGTCGAAAGAAGGTAAAACATGTGCATTGCTGTATGTCTGCTCTTCCAGGCTGGAGAAGGTAATTGAGACGGCAAACCTCCTAGGACTTACTACGGCGACTTGCCGCTACAGTCTAGACTGTAAAGCCAATTTAATGATAAGTGGTACACATGCGGTGCAGGAAGCTCTTTGAATACAACTCCTGTTTCGTGGATCATAGGTTGCTGTAACACTATATATTCCTTTTCTGCTGTATTGTCTCAGACAATTAAAGAGCAAACACATAAACAGTCGCGATTAGAATGCCCAAAGCACAACTAGTAAGATCGTAGAACTCTACAGCTTTCGACGTAGTACAGCGGACATGATCCAGGAAAGACCGAACCACCGTCAAGGCTTGAATGTATGACAATCGCGGATCACAAAGACCTCGGTAGTTCGTCGTCAAATCCCCCTCGCAATAAGTCTGTGACGAATTCTGCTGTTTGTTCGAGATGGCGACCACCCATGATCGACCCATCGGCTCGATGAGTCTCGAAGGTGCGGATGACCTCTTGGACCATGGTCTCAACACAGCCGGTTTTGATCCCGACGGCGTGACTTTGGTATTGTCATGGCACAGATCGCACATCCAGACGGGCTTGTGGCTTCTCGGTGTCGTCGTCGCGATACATGCCGCAGAGCTCCTTCAGGTCCGAGATCTGGGGATTGTGGGCCAGCTTCAGCGGGTTGGAGTAGCCCTGGCTGGGGCCGCGGCCCTTGTCCAGCTGGCCAGGATTTGCATTGCATCGTATGGCTTGAAAAAAGAGTGTCTTGGACGGCGGAATCTGTTTTTCGGGGTTGGGTTGCGGCCGTCGGAGTTGGTGGTCGTCAAACAACCACCGACTCCGACGGCGGACGACCATCCACACTCTTCTGGGCTCTGCTAGCAAACGGACGACGGAGACGCGCCACACAAAAAGGGACAATCCGGGTACACAATTTGTCATCCTCCGCAACATCACGGCGACTTTGTCCTGGTTCTGCTTTCGTCCGTTCCCCCGACCCTTGGTATAAGTACGCAGGGCATGGCACGATGCGCCCGAGTCTTGGTCTCTTTCGGATCATCCTCCTTCAGCTGGTCTTTGGCAACGACATGATCAGAGCTGCAGCCATGAAAGCCACCGCAGACACTGCATTTTGCCTGTCCGGTCTCAGTGCCGGAGGCGCAGGCCATATCCTCGTCGGCCAGAGTATCACCGTCCGGCCTGACGCCGGCGCGCACGACATGGGCACCCCTCGCGAGGCCTGGGGTCTCAAGTCCGGTCTCTACACCCCCCGTCAACTGGTCGAAGGGTTTGCACCGCTGTTGGATACGGTAGTTTTCCGTCTGGGTGCAGATCCGCCGAACGCAAGACCGGCACGGGCCCAACTGCTCGACAACCTGGCCGCCAATCTCGACACCAACACCCGGGAGGCCACTCTGCACTTCCCTGACATCAATCTCGATGACTCCCGCCAAGAAATCGCTGAGCAGGCGAGACGTATTGGACGGACGCTCGTGCAATACGCACGCGACTACACGGGCGGCCCGTTTAATCCTGACCTCTACCTCCGCAGCCCCTGTGAGGGCCATCTCCTCACCCCGCCGAATGTCGACCTCATGTTCGGCCGTCGCAGCCAGTCGCATCTGATGCAACTGTTCAACGAGTACATGCATCAGATGGTCCTTCTGCGGGATGCCCTGCTGCCATTCAAGAACTACGAGGACGTGATCATCCCCGTCGACGGCCGCGCCGCTCGAGGCATCCGCCGTCTCGAGCCATCGCGCGCAGAGTTCCTCACCCACCTTTTGACCAAGGGGGTTACCCAGTCGGCAATCATCAAACACGCCCAGGCTCTCCTCGCCCCGGGTCTTCTCTCTGGTTCCAGCCTGACGGCCCCAAAGGCCAGCCCCGGCTACGGCTTCCAGTATGCCCACGGCCTGGTCCTGCCCGCTTTCCTGAGCGGCGGACCGACTCCGTTCCATCTTCTCCAGTATATCCCCGCCAAGCTGGTCGACGACCCCCCAGAAGACATCGTCTTCGACTACCGCATTCAGGACTACTATGTTGCGCCTCGCATCGAGATCCCTGCCGGTACCGAGAAATCTCCGGCGGTCCAGTCCGCGGGATACCCCGAGGCCAACGGCTGGGGCACACCAACCCTTGGCGTACAAAGCGCCAGCATCGGAATCGTTCCACCGACGGCCGACTCGACCTCGTCGTCGAAGACGGTCCGGCAGCTGGAATTGCAACTGCAGCTCGAGAACGGCAAATGCGTCTCCGTCGATCTGGGACAGGTCGCGCGTGGCCATCGCTACGCCTATCAGGCATCCAGAGCCAGTGACTCCGCGACATCAGCCAACGGTAAGCACAGCGCGACGACCACCGTGTTCCACGACGCGGCATCCGTCCTGGAGATAGGGGAAGCAAACGGCCTCGTGACAGCGGAAAATGGCGGTCTCCATGTGATTCCCGTGCAAGACCCGGTCGTTGCTCTGGCGCTTCTGGGGAAGATCTACCCGGGGAACGTGGTACTTCTGCCGGAGTCGGAGGGCTTAGCGCAGGCTGAGAAAGCTGGGAAAGGACTGGGGCCAAAGTTTGTCCTTTGGGGCGCTGTGGAGCGTGGTGGTTTACGGGGAAAGTTTTAGTTGTCATTAGCTACAGTCGTCCTTGGTTCAAGTATTCATTTTAATGAAAATCAATATTGAATCAGGACAGTGCTCAGATAGATACCAGCCTTCAGGTTAAGCCTTGGCCCGGCCTCTTTTCGCTCCAACTATATCAACATTCTTGCAGGAAAGTATCAAAGCCCCCATCAGGCCAAGTTTCAATGATGGGAAAGCTTTTAAATATTAATATTTATGCTCCTGAATTAACCCATTCTAAGAAGCAACCAGTAAAGGAACCAGAAGAGTATATATAATCAGTCAGACCTTAGCATTAGCTGGCTGCAACCCATTATGTTGCTGGGACCTATTCGAATCTCATGCATCTCTAGCCAACTCTTCATGTGTTTCTGGCCGTTTTGCCTGCTAGACTGTATGATACTCTAGGTGTTCGATAAAGTTCAATGACCAATCAGATGATCCTACTGGCTCCCCCTGTTGTACATCAACCAATATTGACGTCAGCCGCATACCCGTGGTCTAATGTAAACGGCATGACAGCGTTTCTCTCCTATCTCCAGACATCTGCTGTGGGATTACAAAATTTATATTGGGCTACATAAACAAACTTGATAACATACATGGTAGAGATCCAAGAATATCAAACATCGCTGGCCAAAGCCGTATATAGATATTATCCCCTGACCCAGCACCTACGAGCAGCCAGGCAGCCCCTCCCACAAGAAAATCCCCTGTACGGACGCCAGACCTTCTGGACAGGTCCCGCTACATGGATCATTATCCTTCGCAGGGTCCAGCTGGGTGGGGGTATAAGTCTGGCCGTAAAGCTGGATCTGGAACCCACAAGAAGGGTCGGAGAAGAATTGCGGGCCCGAGTTCACAAATGTACCAGCCTTATCGCTCGAGGTGCACCAGTTGAAGGATGTCTTGTCGTTGGGGATGTCGCATATGGGGGTAGATTCGCCAATGTTCCCATCCGTCACGAAGGTGCCGATGCATTGGTGGCCTTTGATTTATGAATTTCAGTATGGGCATTTTGGATCAAACATAGGGTGGGTATGCCTACCTGGAGCGTAGATAACATACGCATAGATGGCCTCTTGCGATGTCGCTGTGGTCGACAGACCCAAGCATAACGAGAGGGTTCCCGTTGGCGAGGCCGCGGATGATGTCGTGGTGGATGACGTTGTTGTCGTTGTCGAACTGGACGTCGGTGGTGGGCTCATACTGGTTATGGTCACCGGCAGTGTTGGGCCAGGCAGATAGATGTACCCAAAATCGCCGCCAGCCCCAAGAGTAGGGGCGTCAGCAGCGGTGTCTGTGGGGCTCCATATGCTGATTCCCGTAGGTGGAGTGCAAGAGGAGATTGTCCCTGTGGTCTCCTGGCAGCCGACAACATCTGGCACAGAGAGCATTGTTAGGA
The DNA here is from genome assembly GCF_010724455.1 of Aspergillus lentulus. Next base: position 12,028 of record NW_022983984.1, on the reverse strand, counting down.
TGCTAAACTCGGAGTCAGGGGAGGTGATGCAATACGTACTGACACAGCTGGTGGAACACGTCGACGTTGGCGTTGGCGTACAGTACGTGTTGCAGGAGCTGAATGTTGATGTCTCGCACTCGCTTGAACTTGGCTTGTTATCAGGGTTGTTGGGGTCGAGTGCAGGCGGGATGCCCCCAGGCTGGTCAGGATCAATCCCATTGATGGCTATTTCTCGTCAGCCTGTGGTATCAACAGAAACGGCAGAAAAGGATGCATTGAACCTACATGGAGGCCCAATACTACAGCCTATCCAGCAAGGTATGCAGATGTCCAAGATGCTATCACCACAATGATGGCCACATCCTGTCGCATGAATGCAGGATGGCTTTGGGGGTCCTGACGTGTGATGAACAGAGGTTATGACCGCGCCCCTAGTAGTCTGGGCACCGCTTGTCGTAGTGGTGGTTACACCACCTGCCGTAGTAGTTGTAGTTGGTGTAGTGCTGGGCGGCTCTGAGGACCCGGGCCAAGGAGGCGGCCAGAACGTGCGTGTCCGCGCTGGATAAACACTCCCGTAAATGATAGTCGGGTCAGTGATGGTCAGAGGGGGCGCAATGATGCTCGGAATGGGATATATGACGGTCGAGTTGACGGTAACTGTCTCGTCAAACCACGGGATCACCGAGGTCGTCACCGGAGGAATGCTGATAGTTGTCGTATCGACGGTAATCTGGTAGATGGTAAGCGTGGATGTCTTCCCTGATATCTCAAATGTGGTTGTCGAGTTGAACCCAACTGTCACCGACGTAGTGAGCGGTGGGAAACTAAACGTCGTCTCAGTAGTGAGCGTTAGAGGGGGCAAGATATAGGTGCATGGCGGCGAGCATTGCATCGTAACTGGAGTCCCTGGGTTTCCAGACCAGAGGTCTGGATCGATTGTCACGCTGCCCGATCCATCGCCAGGAGAGGATCCGATATCCTCTCCTTGTGTAGAAAGGGCGAGCCATGCCGCAATCTCGCTGGTGTATCCGTTGCGCGTGGTGGAATTGAACAGCAGCGGTGGAAGTCCCCCGCGAGGCGTGATGATTTGGACGTTGCCCTTGGTGAAGATATTGTACACCCACAGGCTTGAAGCAAAGTTGGTCTCGATGAGAGCTAATTGGCAGTTTTCCTCGTCAGTGCAACCCAGTTGGTTGTTCTGGAAGAAGGAGTAGAATCCCGCACTATAGATGAAAACGTCTTTGGAATCAAGCACTCTCAGTGCCCATGCCCCCTTGCAAAGGTCGTCTGCACAATTGTCATACACTGGATCGGAGGGGAATTCCCCAGCTTGGTATGGCTTGAGAGCATTGGGATTTGGCTGCCAGTAGGGAGTCTCGGTCTGCATATGACCGAGGTAGATGTTGGATGCGTTCAGAAGCTGGTATTGATACATCTGCGAGTGCTCGCTGGCGGTGCCATACAGCCATGTCGGACCCTGGGATTCTATCAGAATCCCTCTCCCCGCGTAAATGGAGATCTGTGTTTGGACGTTCAGCGGGATCCCATCGGTGGTCTCATAGGCGTCGGCATTGAGAGGGTTATCGAGGTCATGATCAGCCACCCAGGCCCAGACGTTCTCAAAGTAGCCCGAAGAGTCCTTTGTTATATGCAACAGTAATGAAGCCGCCATGCACTTCGTGTTGACGACGGTTTGACCTGTTGGGCAGTCCGCCAGCTGGAGATTAGTCCCTTCAGCACCGCCAACTCGGAAATGACTATCCCACATGGCAGCTACAATAGTATGAGCATCGGCTTTATCGCAAGATATTTTAGAAAACATACCGCTTCCTTGAGAGATTTCATGCACGTTCCATTCCATCAAGATCGCTCCCGCCGTCGAGCCCTGGACGGTGAACAGCATGTCGCTAATTTCAATGACTCCAGAGTCGCCATCGTTGCCCACCTGAACCATGACTTTGGGATTTTTCGCATCCTCAAAGTATGATCCGGTGCCCATGATTTGACTCCACCCGGAGCCGACGATGATACTTCCAACTGGAATATGCACGGTGCCCTTGACGAGATAGACCCCGCCAGGAAAGAAAATAATGGAGCCCGCGTTGGCTGCGAGGAGGCTGTTGATAGCTGCAGTCTGGTCTCCAGTGCCGTCGTTCAAGACACCGTGGTCGGTTGCAACTATCGGGGTGCTGCCTGCATATTGAGGCTTTGATCGCGAAAAGTACGCACCGCTACTATCGAGGAGGCCGGGCGACTTACGAGGGGCTGGACTGACAAATCCGGTCCTCGAGCCACTCGAGCCATCGGAAAGGGTTTGATATCCATTTGCCCATGAGTTGAAGTATAGAGGGCCGGAAGATCCCGCCAGTATTGTATCGCCCCCAGATACCAGGACAACGGACTGTGAGTTCTCAACTAGCAGGTTATCAAGCACAATGTTAGGTTGCTCGTCTCCGTGGGAGGCCACTGTAATAGCATAGGGGACTCCGTTGAAGTGCGAGTCAAGCACTGTGATGGACCCGGTGCCTTGACTTGTAGTCCCGGAGTATGCAGTGCAGTCGAGCGCGATGTAGCAAGACAGAACGTAGATGTTCTTCCATACGAACCCCCAGTTCCATACATGCTTGATGGCGGTCAGACAGGAGGTAAACTGGAGGTTGTTGGCTGTGAACTGCTGACTGCCCGCGAGGAAGCCAATATTCCTAGAGGAACTGGTGAGTAGGAGCTCATGGCCACAAAAGCATGTACAACGCACCCTCCGAAGAATGACAGGTCCGAAACAAAACCACCGCTGCCATTTTCCATGTAAATCCCAACCGCGGTGGCGGCCTGCGCACCTTGGGACACCGACATTTCGAAATGGCAGTTGGTAATGCTTGTGGCTTGTCCCACTTGCCAATGAATACCAGCCGGTACATATTCCTGGTCATTGTCATAGTTGGTCCAGTTCATGCCGGTCATATCGAAGACCAAGTTGCGGATTTGTCGGTAGAAGTTGCTTTGGTTAATATACCATTCCGCACCATTGCCGCCGGGGATATAGACATCATTGTCGACCAAAGCAATCCCAGTAAAGTTAAAGCTGCCCTTGATCACAGCTCTTGAGTTTGGATCACCCACAAACTGCGTATAGTAGTATTGGATGATGGGTGTGCTGATGAGATACGTCCCCGGTGGGAAGTAAACGACCGCGCCCAGCGTCGTTGTTGAACCGCATTCTTTCCCACAGCGAAGTGTCGATGTGTCACTTTGGCTAAAGGCAGCAGCAGCTCGGTTGATGGCAGCCGTGTCATCGGCGACGCCGTCACCGACGGCACCGAAGTCTCTTACGTTGCGGAAGAATTGATAGCCTGCCGGAGCGAAGGGCATCTGTTCAATATATCAGACTGGAGTACATCGCTATACTGTTAAGCATCTACTCACTTTCCCGGCACTTCCCATGGAAGCCAGCCAGTAGCCACCATCCTGCCGTGCGTGGATTGGATGAACGTGAGGTGGGTGACCGTGAGTTGAGTGACCGTGCATCTCGACCATGCTGCTTGCATTGAGAGGGGCAAGAACTGGGCCATTCAGGGAGCCTTTGTCAGGCGCAGTGCCAAAATAGTTATTCACATCTAGTTTAGATTAGACATGCCATTGACCTATGACTTGGTCGACGGTGGACGAACTGCCAGATGTTAGCTACACCCTGTACGTCGAGAGTGGTTCATAATAAGCACCGACCTATCTTTCATGTATGCCGGTGGTGGCTATAATATCATCAGCATACGTATTACTCTAAGGCACCGGACAGATTGTAGTAGCTAGGCACAACGCACATGTGGCTCTCCAGGAGGTAAAGCAGGCGCAGTCCCTACAGGACCCCTGGGAATGGTGATCTCGGCCGATGATGGCATGGCCAAAGCCATTGCCATCACCAGTCCATATCGGAGAATAGGCCGCATTTTCGACGATTCGTGCCTATTGTTTCCTGCTCGCTGATATAAAGGGGCGTGCCGGATATTTATGGCTAGGACGTGCGATTCTGCTGATGTGCTAGTCTCGGTCCATCGAGCCGATATCAGAACACATTACTGATTCTTCTAATTACCGACTTCTTCTCCTATTTCCCATAGTTACTCTCTAGTGTGCTTATCTCAGAATTTAGTATTAATCTATGGTGTGGCTGCAGTTGGTTATGATGTGGCCTATGAGACCAAGGAGGCCCATAACATCTCATTTCGTCGAACGGCTCATTCCCGATGGATGAGGGCCACGCTAATGCAAGCCAGGTTACATCCGGAGCTTGCTTCCCAGCAACTTGCCCTTGCATGGACCTTAACTCCGCTCGCTCCCCAAACCGGGGGCGCAAGCTAGGATACGAACACCTCTTTATGCCGTTCTAACCGGCAACATGGGCGTTGGTTACACCGTGATAGGCTAGAATGGATTCTATCTCCGTGGGTAAGGGGTAGAATGCATCCTGCCACCAGTTACCAAGTCTGTTACTTCAAAGAGTAACATCTTTTCCTCTTCTCATCCCAACTTTCGCCCTCATATCTCGCAAACACGAGAAGCAACATGATTGTTCTGAATTGGCAAGCATGGATCACAATCGTCCTAGCACTGGCCAGTGTCTCCACAGCCCGTGTAGGTCACAGATTCAGCCTCCACCACGATAATGATATTATCGGTAACCTGTCAGCCCTTCAGATCCGCCAGGACTCGGGAGGCTCCAGTGAATGCACGCTCGTGCCAAACTGTAGCCCCTCAAGCTGCGGTGGTTCCATCTGCACAACATCCAAGAAACGCAGCCTCCCCATAATAGGGAGTAATCTCACGGATATCGATCCCGAAGAGCAGGCACACCTATTCAAGCGTGTTCTTCGACCCGTTAGACAGTCTGGTCTCATCAGATATCTTCAGAATCAAAACGACGACCCGAATCTTGTCAAGCTGTGCCCGACGAACGCGGGGGGCTACGACACGCCCTCGTACTGCGTGCAGTATAGCTTCAGCAACGCTCCGGTGAACCCTGCAACGGGGCAGTTGTTGATCGGCACGGGCGATACCGAGCTCACGGGGTGTACGGTGCTGACTGTCGTGTCTTCCAAAGGTGTATACATGGTGAGACTCGCGAATAAAGCCACCTCACTGAGGACCCCGCTGACATCGCCCAGTGCCACTTCTGGCAGGATCTTAACTACGTCAACCCCGGGGAAGAGGGAAGACCTGATCGTCCCGTGCTTGGGTTCCAGCCGGTCCTCAATCTTATTGCAGGCCAAGGCGATCGGCGCTGGGCGGTTGGTCCAGCGCTTGATACGTCTCTGTTCACAGGGGAAGGGACCAATACATGGGCATTTATCACCACACCACGCGCCGCCGCTGCGCTCGATGATCCGCGTAGATATCATTATGTCGCCGAGTACCAGCAGCTGTAAGTACTTGGCTCACTCGTTGGTCCAATGAGGTCTATGTTGCGAATTCTGACCAATACTGCCAGTGTTGCTCTCCTGACCACACTCGTGCCTGGTATCGGCATCATGGATTACAACTACTACTGGGTCCTGCCATACACAATGTATTATCAAGGGTCTGTTTTGTTTGAATACGATGTGAATGCGGACGGTTCAGGAAACCCTGATTGGCGCCTATGGATTGAAGCCTCGAATGAAATGGGGACGGCCCTGGGTCAGAATCCAGGCTAGGGAATCGAGAGTCTGTCGTTGGAGCAATAGCTCCCTGTTCCGTTCACAAGCTGTTGCTATGAAGGAGTTGTTCTTGCAGGATATAACTGAGGGCACTGTAGTGCCAACTTATGCTTCTATCGGTGGGGTCCGTATTCCTGCCGTTGCTCAAGCATCCACTGTTGTCTCGCAGGAGATCCCAGAGGTATTGGCATTCCATGGGGGAGGTGATATAGGATCGGGTGTTTCAACTCCTCGCCTTCCCGCTTCAATGTATTGCTGCCATGCGCACCAACCCAGGTGTTGAACCTAGGCTCCCCGGCGCCTGTAAAGTGTACCAAGTCCCCTTGGATCATAAGCTCGTCAAGGTATAGATATGACAGACTGGAGGTTTCGCCCGTGCAAGCATCGAAGATTGACCTGAATGTACCAGAAACCATTCGAACACTTTCCAAAGAGAGCCTGCGGAGCTGCGTCCGCTTCAGGAGTGCAAGTAAGTCTCTCTCCCGGACAAACACGCCCCGGAGAGAGCAATCTTCCAACGCTGGTAGTGCTGCTGATTCCGCTACACGCTGGAAGAGCCTTTCCCTCGGGCTGGGGATGTGGAAGGTAAGATGACGAGAGTTCACAAGATACTGGTGTATCTGTAGGCTTTTGAGCTCGTGGCACACGTCTAACATCCTTGCTAGGCCGACAAAATTGTTTTCGTCTTGCGCCTCCGCTGTGACTCTGTCGATGTCTCTGTCGTGCTCATCGTCCGACCAGTCGATCACATCGGCCGAATCGCCGGAGCGCTGGGCACCTTGGGGTGTGAGCCAGAGAATCCGGTCTGAAACACTGATAGACAAAGCTTTAAGAGCTCTAAGGACTTTGGAGAGTCCCTCATTATGATAATCAATCTGGGAAAGCTCCCGACTCTCCAGGCTGCATCGCTGCATGTAGTAACCATTAAAGACATTTAAACAGTCAACCGCCAGGAGACTTTTCTGTAGAGCCGCCAATACAATCCGGAAGGTCTCTGCCGTAGTCTGCCAGATACGCCTCCAACTACTGCCAGCCAGGGGAGTTATCTCGCGTTCCGCATCTTGACAATACACTGTAACCTCGAGCGAGAGGGATTGGAGTTTCCTCTCGGCGCTATTCGTCGCCAGGTATTTAAAAGCCTGGCTGAGAAGCTGCACAATCTTCCCCGACTCCAGTAGTTGCTCATAATCCTGTCGCCGCTGTCGAAGAATCTCCAAGTCTCGCTTCCTGGGATCGGTTGCGTCTGCTGTGAGGCCAGCTTCGAGAGCCGCAGTGTCGTTGACCACGCCAACCAGCGTTAGGTGGCGAGTTTCGCAGCCGAGCCAACCACGCTGTGTCAAAAGGCCTAGCTGTTGCAGGTCTGCTCCCGTGATCTTGACACGCTTAGAGCGGAAGTTCAATCTAAACCGTCCCTGGGTGACTCGAGACCGAAGATATCGATTTGTCAATCGGAGATTGCCCGCATCCGTCAGGTCCAAGTATGCGACGATTTCCTCGACAATCTTTGCAGGGCATTGCTCGAGACCCGCCATGGTGTTTGCTGCAGTTGGAAAGGGACTGGTGTCAGCAAGAGATAATGGAGTAGCTGCCTACTAGTACCTTTTCTTTCCCGCCTCAAGCGGGGGTTTGAGGCGGGGTTCTCGCTTACTCGACTTTGCTAATTGACCTACTCCGCACGAGAGTCTAGCACACGTATTGAAATTGTGAACAAACGTCGTGTCGCAAACGAGGTCCATGACAGAATCAATGATAACAACCACTTCCCTAGGATGATATTTGGGCAGTTTGCCCCTCACCGATCAACGGTAATAGACCACGGGTCTTGGTATGGTGCTGAGAGATCTAACCACCTTATTGCATTGCGTTCTAAGCTTCCAACCTTTCTGTGATCAACATTACCTCTCCAACAAGGAGTCTTTTGAACATTGAACTACAGGATCACAACCCAATGAAACTCAACGAGCAGGTCAGAAGTGAGATCCTGCGTCGAAGGATCACAATCCTGGGTCGTGACTGTCTATCGAAGAAGACTATACTACAACGGATGCGGAGTAAGAAAGGCTCGGACGACAATGTCTTAGCGCCACAAATAGGTGGAAATTAACTAATAAATTGGGTATTCTCCTAGTTCTATCTATCGTCCAAATGAACAAAACTGTATACTGGCTTCCACTGCTCCACCACGCTAACTGCGAGGGCTACACCATTGCGAGGGCTTCGGTGGAGTCTGAGTGCCAGACCGTTTGCTTTACCGATCTCTGCATGTATATCTTTGGTGGAGAGGTCGGAGAAGCCAGCGGCGTGGCATTTGGTGCTCTGGATATTCTTGAAGCGGAGTTTCGGGAGCCTCTAGACCCGATTCGAGGAAAGCATCGCTTCATTAGAGGACGGAGGGTGTGTGAAGGCTTCTTAGCCGAATGAAGTAAGTTCAGCATGAGGACCAACTCTAGCCCGTCGGCCTACGTCTTCATATGCTCTCTGAGAACATAATCTCTCCTTTACCTTCTCTTACCTCTATAATTAATTCTATCATTAAGAATGGGGAGGGGCTATAGCTACAGTAAGTCGGATCAAGCTTTATCAAGCCCGCCAAGACCACCAATGGTGACAAATAGGAAAGCTCATCTCCAGGCCTCCCACTGGAATCCACGTACATATTGATGGGTACCTGAGACTTGGTGGTCCTCATAACAAGGAAAGGAAGCTAGCATAGATACCTCTATATATAGTTTTGGCCCGTTCCGTAGCCAAGATCCTGCTGATTGGTCTTTACAACTAGCTTGAACACCAAGGCATAGATAGCCTAAAATGTGGCTGTATGGTTACATCGCGCAATGGAGCCTAGGCAATCTCATGTCGTAATTATTTACTTAGCACTGTGACAACAATAAGAGCCCTAGAATTATTCCATTGATGGAACCCACTCGGACATGCCTCCTCAAGCAGTTAGCTAAAGTAGAGAAGTGAGATTACATAGCCAAACAGACTACAATAATGTATCTTTAGGCTAGCATTGCAAAGCAATTATGCAATGGCATAGTTTATGAATATTTATTCTTTTAGTCTCAGTATCCTAATCAGCAGATCATTGCTCAGGGTGCATCATTCTCACAGTACATATATATCCTTGATAGTGTGCTGTAAGGGTATGATTTGAGCGACGGTTCCTTCAAGCGCATATTATTAGAAATAGCATCAAGAAGGCCAGCTCCTCTTCGCCTCTAATTTCAGGCAAATCCTCTGAGGGAGGGTACTCGGAAAAGTGTTAGGCTTGGCTTAGTGCCCATCTGGTATAGTACATCTTGCCCAAAGCAGAATTAGTGATTATCAAAGTTTAGACCCCCAGTGGCGACCTGACGACCAGTTATCGGGTAGTTGAGCAGTCGTTATTAGTTGTGTGAGTGATCTTGGACTAAGGAGACCAAGTTTTCGAAGATGTATTGCGGGTGTTGTATGGGGATTTGGCACTCTAGATGGTATAAATTGTACTGGAGCGGCCTAACAGCATTGAATGGGCTTGCTACAAATTATTGAGAGAGGGTTGCAGTGACTAGAAAGGATCACAGTCTACTTCTGAGACTTCATTTAAGATGATGACCATGACACCATACATGAGCGTGTTATATTCTAAGATGCATTTCTCTCTCTCTGTTCCTCTGGTTCCGGTGCAAGGATAGGGCGGTTGTTAAGATTGTAAAGTCTAGTTCTTGTAGAGGCTCCACTGAATGTCTCTACTGACTTTTCCCATCTCTCTCACTATCACAAACTTTCCATGGTAATTACCTATTTGACCATTTCCCTCAATATACAATGGGATTCAAATATAGAAATCATGTACTGGGCCACCATACATCCAGAGTTACTCAATCCCAGAAGAAACCCCTTCGTGCGCAAGGTGCAGCCCTTGCTCGCGCTGACCGACCAACTCCGGCTTTTGAGGAGGAGCGGCCAGATGCAGATCAGCACCTTATCCGCATCTTATAAAGCAGGAGAGGGTTCTTTTACACAGAAGATAGAAAAGCTGATATCTGAACCTTTTTAGGTAGTTTTAAACATAATTTTATACATATTTCTCCCCCGGTATGGATATAAGCCACCGAAGGGGCCTGCTGAATTGGTTACTTATATACATGGTTTATTGGTACGTGGACACTGTATATGAGCACGTGATCTTTTACTTAACTTTAGGAATCCCGCATGATTACCTAGATATTTCGTCACAGCTGGCGCTAGACAGGTGGATGGCATCCTCTCCCTTCTGCGTGTTGCTTCGCAATTCGATCTATAACGACGAAGATATATGAACACATTATTCGCCTCAGATAGATTTACAACGCTGTACTGGCACAATGGCTCTCTACGATCGCATCGCCTCGATGAGTGATCACCACCGTCGGATTCTTGCTGATCTCAGAACCGTTGAACATGCACCTGACACGCTAAAATCCCATGATGCCTACCTGTCTGACCTACGTAAGCAACTCGCGCAGACCAGCGACCGCCTCGAGAAGGTTGCAGAGCTTACACAGATCGAACGTGAGGAACATGGGAAATACCGCGATAGTACAATCCGTCGACTCATGTACAGAGCGACTGGCAGGTGGGACGAATTTGAAGAGAAAGCTGACAAAGAGATGCGAGAGTACTACAGTGCCCTCGAGAGAGAGCGTGCGATCAAGGCGGAGAAGGAGATGCTGGAGGCTCAGATCGAGGAGGCAACCGCAGCACGGAAAGAGCTCCAAGCAGCATGCACCGAACGCCTAAGGCTACATGAAGAACTTGAAAGCCTTTATGAAAACCTGTTTGGTGGTCCGACCTCTGAATTTCCTGAAGAAGATGCGCTGGAGGAAGCCACAAAAGCTGCCCAAGCCTGGTATGGTGAGCTCAGCGGACGGTTGAATAACATCTACCAAGCAGCGCAGTGTCTCGCAAAGGCACAGTTAACTGTCAAACAAGCTTTGCTGGATATATATGAAGCGCTGCAGCACTGTCAGACAGATATATGGGGGTTTGGAAGCACTCTTGCCGATTTTGGAAAACAGAACTGCTTGTCCCGAGCCCAGTCGAGAGCTAGCCAGACGCAAGTGCTAGTCTCTCAGGCAGTGAGGCTGGATCCAGACGTGCAGCCTCTCCCTCGTATGAATATAGCACGCGGAAGCATGATAAGTGGCATTCTTTTCGATGACATATTTCTCGACATGAACTGCCTCACGATGATTCAGCAGTCCTTCAATGAGATGAAGAATGTGGAGGTGTTTCTTAGGATGCAGCTGACACAAGCAAAGTCTCGTGAAGCAAATATGCGCACTCAAGTGAGATCAGCCGCCGCTGACCTCGAAAATTCTCAAAGAGAGCTACAGAAGACGAGAGAGCAGATTTTCAGGAATGTCGTCGACCCACCGCCTCCGTATGTAGACAAGACCTCTGGAACACTCCGTATAGACTCTTAGCTGGAGAGCGAAGAATTTCCATACGGGCACGCCGCCGCAGACGCAGGTCCGAGTCTATGTTCAGTGCATCGATTGTGCAATCCCTTCGCTGAACAGCTCTTCAGACCATGTCTAGGTTTCGGACTTTGTCAGATACTAGAAGAGTTACACGGGGCAGCTCAATCGGACCTATGCATTCCCACAGGCAAGCCGATAGCACGCTGTGCAGAACCATTAAGACTGTGAAACCAGTATAGCTGCTCTGGCTCGAGTCATCCCAACGGTATTGACATGATGCAGCTATGATTGGGGCACAGCATGCACCAAGCCAAGGTCTTCATGGTCCATCCAAATCCCTTTAGCGCAAAGTATATTTCAGACTCCAGACTCGTTTGTCTTTGTAATTTACAAGGGCGATCCTGATACCTCTTCATGGACTCTTCACCAATTGTCTGTCGTTTGCGCGCCAGTGTTCAATCGATGACTGCCTCCCTGAATTGGTAATTGTATTCTGTCTCTTGACTCGTAGTCTTTTCCGGTCCTACTACCAATTCACCATGGAAGCCCTGAAGCCCGGAACAGAGAGTCCCAAACCACTATATCCATCGGCTAGATGTTCCCGACGATTCGGAAATGGACAAGCTGAATCTTTCCTCCTGGAAGTGCGTGCCCTCATTGCGCAGTGTTGTGTTGTTGCTCAGCGGGGTTAGACGCTAGAGGCGTGCAGCAACAAATAGTGCTATTTCAAATGACGCCATCTATGTCGTAGCCGGTGTCAGCTTGGTCGTATATTCCGTCACCAGAGAGGGAGGTGTCGCTGCCGTCAAAGAGCGGGCTGGTGGCGAGGTCGTCAGTGTATAGAGGCCAGTTCCGATACCTGCAGCCCCGCACGTTTTTTTTTTTTTTTTTTTTTTTTTTTTTTTTTTT
>NW_022983983.1:0-53690 GCF_010724455.1 Aspergillus lentulus | reverse complement strand
CTAATTATTAAGAGGTGGCTAATAAAGAAAGGGTTAAAGGATAATACCTTATTTTTAGAGTCCTCTAAGATAAGAGAGAATATCTCTTAGTAGATAAGACTAACCTATTAAGCTTTAGTTAAAGTAGTAAGTTAGTAATTATCTTCCTAAGCTTTAACTAAGACTAAGAGTTAGTAATTATCTCCTTTAATAATAAATAGTATACTACTAGAGATAGATAGTTAACTTTAGTAATAGCATTTATATCAGGACCTTATAGAGGACCTATAATAGTAATCTAAAGAACTATAGTAGTAAGATAAGGAGGTAGAGAGGGTATATATAGAGGTAGAGGCTAAGGTAGTAGAGACTAATAGGCTACTTAGATAGTTAGTAACTTTAGATATACCTACTAGCTAAACATAGAGGAAGTAAGCTATAGGTAAGTATATAGTATAAATATATCTTTATTATCTAAGCTTAACCTCCTGATATTATTATACTAAAAATTTAATATTTAAGTTATTTAGCTATTATATATTTCCCTTTATTAGACTATTTTATATTAATATTTCTTAGAGCTACTTATCTAGTAGGTAGAATTCCTTTCTATAGAAATCCTAATAACTATTAGTGCTGGGAGAGTTAGTATTTATTTCTATAAACTAATATTAAGGCTAGGTAAGAGATAAGCCTTAGTATAGATTATATTATTATTAATTATAAGGCTGAAAGTATTAAGGATAGGGTCTTTTTTATAGTAAAGTATAATATTTAACCTTATTAATATAATAGGCAAGGCCTGCTAGGAGCTTAAGCTTACTAGAGTACTTATAGTCTATATTAGATATTAGTAAAGTTATATCTAGCTAGGACACTAGGTTAGTTATATAATTAATATAGCTTTTAAAGGTAATAGTAAACCTTATAGATATAAGTACTATATTAAGTAGTATATCCTTTAAATATATAGCTTTAATTAATTTATAGCTATAAATTAGTTATTTTTAACAGTCTGTAGGCTCTAGATTATCTTAGTTTTATTATAGATATATTTATACAGCAAAATAGGTTAGATTAGTATATAATACTTAGGTAATTAGCTGCTATATAGTCCTAATATTGGTATCCTCCCTGTCTAGATTTCTTTTATTTTTTATAGGTATATAGCCTTACCACACTACAAGAATATATTCAGGTGTGATAAGGTTAAGGAACTATTACTAATAAGGTACCCCTATATAAATTAGCTACTAAGTATGCTAGGTTATACTAAATATTAAAAAAAATCTATTATCTAGAGGTCCTAGGTTTATTTCTAGCTATTATTATCTAAGGATATTTTTTTTCATGCTAAGACCTGAGATCTTAATATATTAGTTACTATATAAAAAAGTATAGATATCTATATACCCCTTAGGGTATTATATTAATATATTATTTTACTACAGGCATAGAACACCTCTGGTTATAATAAGGTTTCTATTTAATTATCTATTATGTACCTAGATATCTACCAGGCTTACCTAACTAAGCTACCTAGTATTAGTTAAGAATTAAAGCTTTTTAGTTAAATATCTGCTTACCTCTGTAAGATGTTTTAATCTTGCTATACTAGGGATAGTGCAGTGCATGTAACTATACTAAGGGCAGTTGTGGTGAAATATAATTATTATAAAAAAACCAAAAGTTCCTTTTATACAAATAGTCCGCCGTACTACTCCAAATTATGATCAGTAACGCACCTACCCCAAATAAGTATCCCTTACTAGATATCCCAGGTCCCCCCCCCTAAACCTCTATAAATTTCAAATTCTAAGAGAAATCCTTCTATTTCTCCCTGGCCCTATCAGGTCTAGGGTGCATGCTTCCCACCATCAGATAGCCCAGATTGAGGGCTCTCTGACAATACCCAGATGGCCTGGATTGGATGGCTGGGGGGGGCCTGGCAGGGCGATGCCGTGGCCGGGATGGGGGGTGCTGGCGGCCATACAGAAGGCCCGACGGGGTCGGTCGGAGCCGTCTAGTAGGACGATGTATCGGATTCGGATAGTAACTATCATGCGGGGAAGCCTGTGGTGCGCCGACGGAGAGTATGGATCTCTTCCAGAGCAGAGACCAGAGGTTAATAAATAACGCCGATCTCCGATGGAGCAAGGTTGCAATCTACCAGTTGACTAGACATTTACATCCTTCCATCAATCGCTCTCGACATTACATTGCCTACATCGCAACGACCACCACCGCGTCTTCGTCGAATACGAGAACGTCACCTCACAACAGACTCTGAACTATGTCGACCTGGGACCGCCGTGTCAAGTTTGCGCTTTTCGGCCTCGGCCGCCTGGGAGTCCTTCGAGCCCGCATCCTCGCCTTCCAGCAGCCTCGGATCGAACTCGTCGCGGTCTGCGATGTAAAGCCAGGCACTGGCAAATGGGCGGCAGAGAATCTGCCCACGTCTGTCAAGTATTTTTCAAACCCTCAAGAATGCTTGAGGAATAGCGGCGCCGAGGCCATCCTTATCTGCACCGCGACAGCTACACACGCGCCCTTAATCCTGCAGGCCCTTGATCTAGGCTTGCACGTCATGTGCGAGAAGCCCATCTCTGTGGACATTGCTACCACCAAAGCAGTGGTCGAGAAGTCTGCGTCTAGGTCTGACCTCAAGTTCCTCGTTCCCTTCACTCGCCGATGTAAGTAACACTAGGTCCCACGCTTTGCAGAGTTCGGAGACTGACTCACGACAGATGACAAGTCCTACCGCCAGGCTAAGACCCTGATCGACAATGGAGACCTGGGTGAAATCCACGCTGTTGAGACGACTGGTATCGATCAAGCAGACCCCAATGGTATGGCCTTAATCGCCTCCAGTCGTTGACTTCGCATAGGCTGATAGACTGACCATTCTGCTTTTAGCCTTCTTCGTGTCCTTTTCTGAGCAGTCTGGTGGCATCTTCCTTGATTTTGGCATCCACACCGTCAGTCCCAGTTTTCTTCTCTCTGTCTCACTGATTGTCCAATCTGCTAACACGGCACTAGGTTGACGCCGGACGATACCTGTTAGATGCCAAGTCAGGCCTCTCCAACCCCAAGAAGCAAGTCAATAGAGTCATCGCCTTCGGCCAGCTGGCTGTCTACGGGGACTTGGCCCAGTATGGCGACGCCGACAACGCATAGGGCCTGGTGGAATTTGCCAATGGCAAGATTTTCAAGACCTACCTCGGTCGCACGCTCACCAGCGGTTTCGAGGACACGACTCGATTGTGTGGCACCAAGGGTCATTTGATCATCAGCGCTAACTCGAATGTTGAGATTCGCGACCACCACGGTATTCGCACACAGTCTGTGCCTGATGCATTCACTCTCTTCGATGCGACGTTCCTGTCTGACCTTGCTGAGTTCGCCGATGCGGTGCTCGATGACAAGCCCTTGACTTGTCAACCAGAGGATGCCTTCGAGGCGGGAAAGATCTGCGCTGCTCTGCAGTACTCATTCCGCAAGGGTGTGCCAGTATACTTCGACGACAACGGTCTACCCATCATGGAGTAAGTTAGGAAGCGATTGCATATATCACAAGAGGAAAGAACTTCTGATCAAAACGGACTGTGTAGCCGCTATGGAGTACATCTCCAAGGTGTTCCTGGTTCTGCGACGGCCATGATGCTATATATAAAGCACAATTTACTGCTGTTAGGACATTTACTGTTCGAATGGTCTATAGTCCTGACTAGCCTGATCGGCCAGTCCTGTGTGCTAATGATGAACATGATATCTTTCATGTTATTGACTCTTTGCTTGATCCCCTCTTCATGGTTCGATATTATGTTGCGGCAAGTCGTCCTTTAGTGTGGATGAAATTCTTAATAATTGTTAAGTGTGCAGCCATAACAAGCATTGTGAACAAGAGTGAGAATGGCACTATAATAGTAGGACTGAATTAGCTGGAGATATGAATAGCATGACTGTTATTGGGGGAGAAAGGAGCTGCCACGCACCTTATCTGTCACATTTCGCTTTTATGTGACTACATTCTTGATGGATGCAATCCGTAATCATACTCTGCGTATGTGTACATAGACTTCCAAAAGGACTTATCCTGACAGGTCTAAGACGCTCTCTGTTGCCATTGCTTTTCGCCAGTCTTAGACGAGGATCGGCTTCATCCGAGTTCTGCCACCGGTCCATCGTGTTGTCCGATGTGAATAAGCGGCTGCATCCCAGTCACTCAGACCCTGAGAGGCAATATCGGGCGATCCTCGCCGCGGGGATATATCCCTGCAGGGCGTACCCAGAAACAGCAAGTCAAAGATTAAGACAGGCAAAGGTCAATCGTGCAGAGTGCGGGGTGTTGTCAAGTCATGTGAATGATGTTCATATTAGACTAAATACGGTTGAAATGCGGCGAGGCTTTCCTGGTTCGGATATTTGAGTGGGCTAACTTCTCATTTTGTGGGGCTTATTTACTGTAGATATATAGTAGACGTATAAACAGTCGTTGAACGGCGTATATCTGCAGCTCTGAAGCATTAGTATTTTCGCGAGATCAGGCTGTGAACATTGCCTAAAGAACCTTTTCAACATCTTCTCCCCGAATAATAAGAGAAAATGGCACCTTACGTTCAAGAAGCCGCTGGCACCGATCCAGCCTCTAAAGCTAACCTCCAGTCTAAGAAGGCGGTGCTCAACCACGACCAGATCCTAAAGCCCGTCGCGGACGACTTCATGTACGACTTCAGGTACAACCACAGTCTACCCACTACCGACATCTTAGGCGTTGAGATCCCCACCCACTGCGATGCTCAGAAGGAGGCCGAGGGCATCATAGCCCGTCTCTCTACAGCAACATCAAAGGGAGATGCGCAAGCTTTCGCTGGGCTGTTCCTCGATTATGGTGAGAGCCTTTCAGCAACAAGATTGGAAATCTGGGCTTTAGCTGACTTAGAATATACAGGCGTGTGGCGTGACAAGCTCTCATTCACCTGGGATTTCCGCACATTTAACTTCAGAGAGGTCATCTTAAAGGCCGCTACCGACCTTTTGCCTCAAACCAAGGCTAGAAATTTCGACTTCCTCGAGCCTGCGCCTTCGGTGTTTCGCCCTTACCCTGACTTCTCTCAGCTACAATTTGTTGTATCCTTCGAGACTGATATTGTCCTTGCTTCGGCCGTCATCAATGCAGTCCTCACTCCGGATGGCTGGAGAATTTATACCATGCACACTGTTGCCGAAAGCCTCAAGCAGTTCCCCGAGCAGGCCGCACCAGATGGGCACATGACCGGTATCACTAGCTGGGAGAGTTAGAGAGCCGAGGCCATCAACAGTGTTGACCCCGAGGTGCTGATCATCGGCGGTGGTCAAAAGTAAGAACCCAAGCATGTGAGCTCCATGAAATAATCCTAATTTATTTCTTCTAGTGGTCTCGCTATGGCAGCACGCTTGAAAGTTCTTGGTATGGAAAATCTGATTATCGAACGCAGCGAGGAAGTCGGAGATATCTGGAAGAAGCGTTATGAATATCTTTCACTGCACTTCCCACACTGGCCCGATGCCTTACCATACTTCAAATACCCTCGGCATTGGCCCACATATACCCCGGCTCAGAAGCAGGGCCTATACATGAAGTGGTATGCCTCCGCTCTGGAGCTCAATGTCTGGACCAAATCGGAGGTTGTGAAGGCCGAGCAGGACGCCGAGGGTAAGTGGACCATTGTAATTAACAAGGAGGGCAAGGAGACTCGTACACTGCACCCTAAGCAACTCATCATGGCAACGTCGCTATGCGGTGTCCCTTCCATCCCAGCCGTGCCTGGCATGGCTGACTTCCGGGGAGTGATCCGTCACTCTAGCGCCCACAAGAGTGCCCGTGACTTTGTCGGTAAGAAGGTCTGCGTCGTCGGTACCTCATCCTCGGGCTTTGACACGGCTTATGAGTGCGCCCGCCTGGGAATCGATGTGACCCTCCTTCAGCGGTCACCGACTTACGTCATGTCTTTGACCCATTCTGTTCCTCGCCTGCTTGGAGGATACGCGCCCGACAAGAATGGCAACCTTCCCGATCTCGAGGTGCAGGATCGTCTCATGTTCTCTACGCCAGTTGGACCTGGCGAGGAACTCGCTAGGCGCACCGCTGAGGTCCTCGAAGAGCTCGACAAGCCCCTCCTCGAAGCTCTTAACGCTCGAGGTCTGCGAACATGGCGCGGCCAGCGCGATACTGGCAACTCCACACTAGGTCAGACCCGGAACGGTGGATTCTACTTCGATGCCGGTGCTTGCGAGGAAATTATCAATGGCAACATCAAGGTGGAGCCGGGCTTTGTTGAAAGGTTCACCGAAGATAAGGTGATCTTAAACGGCGGGCGTGAGAGGAAGTTTGACCTAGTCGTCTTTGCCACCGGATTTTCGAACATGATCGACTCCATTCGAGCAACTCTTGGTGAGAGGATTGCAAGCCAATGCGGACCTATTTGGGGTATAGATGAGGAAGGCGAGTACAAGACGGCCTACCGGGAGACGGGAGTGCCCAACATGTGGATCATGGTTGGTTTCCTTCCAATGACCCGGTATGCCTCCAAATTATTAGCTTTGCGGCTGAAAGCTGTAAAGGAGGGTATTTCCCCGCCCCCTTACAAAGTCTAGGGTTCATAGATGAGATAGTGATGATATTCGCGTTCAAACAATAGTGCTGTACAAAGACCGGGTTTTTGTTCATCCACTTCGTACATTTTGTGACTATGAAACAAATATGAAAATGCGGGCAAGACAAAGATGAGATGTTTCAGAGGGAAAATTGGAGGATCGCAGTTTCATCATTTCCATCTAAATCATCTTTTAGTCTATAGAAGAATGAAATTTCCCGATTGTACGATTCTAGACCAAATTTGGGGACTTCACTGGTTGTACCAGTCATCGAAACCGAGATCCCATCCAAACAGAGGTGTATTGATACGCCTCGCCTTTCCTTGTACAGCCAGGCCATTCAGCACATCCATATCCTCCCGGGAGAGAAGGATGACTTGACGGTTGCTCACGATTCGATTTTCTTTAGTAGACTTGGGCAGTACAACAACGCCTCTGTTGATGTGGTAGCTGATGAGTACCGTGGCGGGTGAAACACCATGCTTCTTAAGGTAGTAATCCCCTGAATTGCGGGATCGGACATGAGCGGAGCGCCTGAAAACGACCAAGTTAGCCAGCGATACCTCATGGAAACCGCATAGCGTGTCAAAGAGCACAAACCTTCAGAGCCAAGTGGTGAATACGCCTCGAGGAGAATGCCATGCTTGTCGCACCACTCCTTCAGTGCGTGCTGAGGAAGGAAAGGGTGTAACTCGACTTGATTGACAGCAGGGACCACGGTCCACTTCTTTTTGAGCTCCTCTAGATAGGGAATCGACCAGTTGGCCACGCCAATCGCCTTCACCTTGCCGGCCTTGTATACTTCCTCCATCTGGCGCCAGGTCTCACTCTGACCCCAGGATCGGTCGATGGATCGTGTGCCGTCGGGATTGACTGGTAGAAGCTCGCTCGACTCGTTCTGTGCGATACAAGTTAGCCATGTAAATGTCGTGATAGAGGGAAACAGCGGAGTAGCTTACAGGAACAAGTCGGACTGGCCAGTGGATGAGCTGATGTTTATGTTAGCCGAGCTATCGACAGTCGTGCCGCATCTTCCAAAGGAGAAGAGTGTTAATATACATAGAGATCGAGGTAGTCCGTGCCTAAAGCGTCAAGTGTCTTTTGGAGACCTTCCGCCACGTTAGGCTGGTGGGTGTTCCACAGCTTGCTAGTGATGAAGATGTTTTCGCGAGGGACACCACTATCCTTGATACCCTGGCCGACTTCGTGCTCGTTTCCTAGCGATCCCATTAGACCCCAAAATCTTGCTTGTTTTCTTCTTTGCTACGACCCACCGTAGATCCTGTGATTTATTAGCGAAGACTATGCACTGCGAAAGAGACATGGGAACCTTACAATGCTGCGTCAATGTGACTATATCCGTTCTTGAGAGCGAACGAGACTTGCCTGGCGTACCTGACCAGGTTCAGATCTCCATGTGCCTGTATTTCTTATCAGCGAGAACCGCTACGGCCCGCAGAAAACAGCGCGGGCATCGTACCAAGTCCTACGGCGGGGATCTGGGCGCCGGTATTAAGCTTGAAATGAGTCGGGAGTGCCATATTGGTTGTGGTGAGAGACGATGGAGGTGGAAGACCAAGTAGATGGACCCGTGGCTTTATGCTCGACAACTGATGTCAACCGAAACATATGGCATAGCCTGAAGGAAGTGTTCCCCACAGATCGGGCGAAGTCCGGTCCGTCTTTCAGCGAGATTTTGCCTGGTTAGCTTTTAGCTTTCAGGTTCCCGCCCATTCGCAGCACAAGGCGCCGCGACTTTCTGAATACAGTAATATTGTGCGCCTGTCCCCACGGGGGATAGAAATGGGGTAGAAGTGGGGTAGACAGTCCAGTCCCACGCAACAGGTGATGTCTTGGTAATGGTAACCACCGTTTGCCGTTGCTCTCCTGATTGTATTCAACGAGTTCCACATATCAAAGGCAAGACAAGGCTTCAGTACCTACATCAAGTGAGAATGCCGCTGAATGCCCCACCAGCTAAGGTACCCTGTTCGAACTGTCGAGGTGAGGTCGAACCGTCGAACCCCATGTCTAAGGCAATCAAGGATAACAAGACCGATAATAGCGAGGCTTCAAAAATGTACTTCAAAGAACCCATCGGCCTGGCCAGTGCCTAAGGTCTTCTGCTGATGTCTCATCTATAGGTGACAAGCGACGGCCAGTTTGCACACGTTGCGAAACTAAAGGCCTTAACTGTAGGCCTGTGCAGAAGGATGCAGTTTTCCGAAATGGCTCAACAGCCAATTTCGATGCGAGCTTTACACAGGGTCAAATATGGGTTAATAGCAGACCGAAGACTTGGAGGCCTCCGAAGCATTCGACAGAAAATCCGCCGAATTCAGCCTCCCCTAATAGGCCCATCGGAGAATCTACTGTTCATACACCCTCACCAAATGGAATCATTCATGGTCGCCAGAGAGTCACAAGCCCTATCCTTCCCTCACAAAGAGGCCAAAATGGAGATCTGGATGAGACTTCCCCTCATAGTGCTTTTCCCATTACCTTTCCCTCTCCGGCATCGTCGCCCATGAGCAACCACGCACATCATGAGGATATAATTTTTTACTCGGGAGCAGAAAATATCAGCAATGGGCTCAATATTGGCTTTGCCAACGGGTCCCGGAGCGCGAGGAGTTCTGCTGAAGATGACGCATCGTCGCATTCCAGCAATCAGCCCAGTCTCACTGCTTCTGCAGGTATCCAGGAATCCTGCCTACTACGATACTTTATCGAGGAAGTATCTCCCTGGGTACGAGATATCACTCTTACCATGCAATGCAACACGTACTAATCTTCCCAGTTTGATCACTGTGACAATCGGAGGCATTTCCAGTTCGTCGTCCCCTGTCGGGCTCAGCACTGCCCAACTCTTCGATATGCTATATTTGCAGTATCAGCCCGACACTTGTGCCGACTGCCTCAATACAGGACACGCCGCGGGATTCTATATGGTGGGCAGCTACTCCCCCACCTACAAACGTCCAGTGCTGTTGAATATATGCTCAAATGCATCCCTGGTCTGGCCGAGTTCCCTAACATCCAGGACCCGACACACCAAGAGAACATCATGGCTGCTGCCGTCATTCTACGTCAGTACGAGGAGATGGAAGAAGAGACTCGCGAAGGCAGAGGCAGTGTCGAAGCTGAGTATTACGATGACGAACGCGTCAACTTTCTGGCTGTCACTCAAAGGATCATTGACTCTATGATCGCCTCTCCGCTAGACCATTCGCTTGCTAGGGCCGCATATTGGATTGTCATCCGGCAAGAGATTTATTATGCATTGACAAGGGAGACGGTCCCGCATTTACGATTCGATTCTGACCGTTGGCGCAATGCTTCAATCACCAACAATATGATCATGTTCGTCGGTAAAGTCGCTCAGTGGCGCTGGGGGCAAAAGCGCCCTGATGAATGGAGTAAGTATGCTTTATCTTCTCAATAGAGGACTTCTTTTTTAATCACTAGAATTACAGCACAACTCAAGCTGGATGAACAGAAACTGGTTCATGAATCGCTTGGTCAAATGGAACCTATTCTTGAACTCAAGGCAGATCGAGCTAAAGGCCAGATATTTCCGACCGTCTGGTACAGTTTCGATGTCCAGGCGACGGCAGTACAGCATTTCCAACTGGCTCAAATGATCTTGACTGCTGAAAATCCTCAACTCGAGTAAGCTGATATCGAGAAGCAAGATGGCTTTCTCCAGCAGCTGACTGTGTTTAGAAAAGCAAATCGTGCGGCTCATCGCAAAGCAGAGGCTCAAGTTCGATCAATCATCTTCAAACTATGCGGTATCGCTTTGAATCACCTACAAGTGCAACCCTGCCTGGTAAACGCAGTCATTGCTATTACTCTGTACGGTGATTACTTTACTGATCATGCGGAGCGCGAGGCATTAGTTGGTATCATCAACCGGACAAGAGACTTACATGTCTGGCAGATGAAAAAGCCATATGAGACTCTGCTACGACGATGGGAAGAGGCCGACAATGCAGAGATATGAGACCTAGAACATGATAGTTCATTCTCAAGAGCTTTAATAGCCAAGAAGATCTAACCCACTTACTCAATAGATTAGAAGCGTTTGGGGTAGGTTCTACTAGTAAAGTGGCCTATAGATGGATAGAGAGGTAGTCAAGAAGGTAGTCAAGAGGGCAAGGAAGAGGGTAAGAAAGAAGGATACTTTAGGTATGTATAATTGTGTGAATGCTTAAGAGGCGCTCTTAGTCTTAGGCCCTCTTTACATAGGATAACTGTGTAACTAGATCACTCCTTATACATAACCTAGTAACAGTTTTAGTCCAGAGTCCATGTTCCCCCATTATAAGCAGGCCAGAGGTACCCTGCTCAGGGCGTTTCCTAGGGATTCTCTAGGCTCTAAAGGAACCTGTATCCTGGTGAGATATCACCTGCGAAAGGTCTCCACCCTTTGGCGACTAACATTCACGGGGTACCGCCATAGTTGACTACTCACAGGGAATGCTCAAGCTAAGAGAGAGTCGTCCTTATGGACAATGATCACTTAATTACTCCAATTGTCCTCTCCCTGGACGCTGAGGAGAGAACGAGAATCCATGGTGTGACAGTATGTACACAGATCCGTGGCGCAATTTTTGTGATGCCATCTAGTAAGAAGTAGTGCAATTGCCTTTTCCTAATCGTTCCCTTTGGGCCTTATCAGCGCTGAAATATCGCTGTATTTTTCCCGGTGGGAGTCTTGCCCAATCGCCTGTAAGCTTTGCGCAAAGACTATGGTGGTTGTCGAGAGGACTCTTGAAGGTTCCGCCGCCACCTCCGGCACGCTTAGGCGAGCCCCTGTGCATTCGTACTGGCTTGCAGTGCGTTTCTCTGTTTCAGATTGTTCCGATGTACCGCTCGCTGGTTTGGGATGGTCTGGTGAGCGTCGTTGTGGTGTTGGAGGCACCTTGACAGCCTTGATTAACTTCCTAAGGATAGCATATTCAAGCTTCAGCTTGATGCTATACACCAACGCCTTGAAGGTAGTTTGCACGGAATACAGGCCGGCGAATTGCGTGCCAACCACGGAGCCGTCAAGAAGAATGATAAGCACATTGATGATGAGGAGTTCATGCAAGATGTACCGATAACGGTTTCCATCAGTATGCCTTAAGAACTTCAATGTACCCCAGATATATACTGCGGATAGGAATGTCTCTTGGATACAGAACCCAACCAGTTGTACTCTTTCAAGAACATTGTATGCCTTGACAAAAGCGATAGGATGGCTTGGTGCATTAGTGCCGTATGCAACCACTGCAGTCGGTATATGCAATATTATTGCATCAAAGATGATCAAGTAGAGGATGCCGCGTAGGACTCGTTGGTTCAATAAAATCAGGTGGAGTCGTGACCACAGGACCATTGACTGACCTGTCACCATGCAACACCAACCAATGGTCACCAGGGTATGTGATCCGAGATAATTATGACGGACAATGTTGAAGAACTTCAGGAATAAACCGAGGCCGTATGGGATAATACCGGTTGATGCGACAAGAAGACTCCAGAAGTAAGCGCCCCTCCACCGTTTGAACGTTGTAAAACAAAGCACAATGAGCTCTAGTGCATTGTACCAAGCCAATCCGATGAAGGTCGCAAAGAGGACTTCATCTAGACACCGCCGGCTAGTATAGATACCTCCAGAGAGGCCGTTGTCGCTGCCAGGCATGGTAGGCGACCACGTCTTCTGTCTGTTATAGGGGAATGATCATCCTCAAAAGTGGTATCGGGCTTGGAATTGAGAGAACAGGCCGGTGATATGTCTTGCACACCACCATGTTGCACTGAATATAATCGTCATTGTCTTAAAGTCTTCGATGCTGCGTGGCGGATTTTAAGTTCAAGAGAACATGGTTAGTCCAGAGCCAGAGCCTGCGGGAGCGCGTCCCACAGGCAAAACCAAAACGCCTGTCTGGCTGAGCTATAGGATGCAATGCAATCTGTTTTCTCCTTTCCTTGTGGTAATATTCCACCAACAGAAACAGTGCAACTGATGCTTATGTGTGGCTCGCACGATTTGAGATATTGCCGAAGGCTTACGGAACAGCGACCTCAACTCCATTGATCGGAGATTTCAAAGCAGGTGCTTAGCACACATAAAATCACTCCCTGTAATTCTCCAACGGCTCAAAACTGGCCCTAAACCGGCTGGGAAAGGACTTGCTCCCGGGCGACGCATTCAAAAATTGCTTCAGCACATAGGCGGACTGTTGTGCAGACCTCCAAGGGTTCAGCGCTATGAAGGGTTCAATTGGAGTACAGTGTCTAACTTTGGGACCAATGCCGTGACCATAACTCCTCACCAATTAGATCCTTACGATCCGTTGCCTATCCGCCACCGTGGCTTGCCAGCGCGAGAGGACCACTTTAGCCAGGATCATTCAAGGGCTCTGGAGGAAACCAAAAAAAGCGTAGTCCAGATCTGGCCCAGATTACACTTCCAACATAGGCTGTCAGACCAAAAGCTTAAAGTAGCTACTGATTTCGCCACATTATCACCCGACGTCCATCGAGGGGTTTAACAAAACCCAGCCTTCTGGCTCTTTATGTGCTAGGGCGAATTTCGAATTCTACAACCACGCTTCGACTGTCCTAACTAGATGCACTCTGTAACCAGCTCCTAGCGTGTGGACATTCATGTCGAATTCCACTGCGTCGGATAGCGACCATGGGCTCACAGAGGGTATCTACACTAGCAGAGCATGTCTTGAGTCCGCCCTTGTCTCTGTTTTCACCACTATTGCCTCCTACAATATCGTCGAGCTCCTGATTCTCTGCTTTACCAGATTCAAACGGAGGGACGTTTACTTTTGGACCTTGCTAGTGGCAACCCTTGGAATCATTCCCTATAATCTTGGCTTGATCCTCAAACTTTCTAATGTCGTCCACAACAATAACATCTCATTAACTTTTGCGAGCATCGGATGGTATTGCATGGTGACCGGCCAGTCTATGGTGCTATGGTCACGGCTGCACCTCCTGATTCGGAGTCGAAAGCTGTTGCGTGGTATTTTGTGCATGATCATCGTCGACGCTTTTGTACTCCATATCCCTACCACAGTGCTTGCCTTTGGTGCCAATGCGCCGAGCCATACCCGGGCATTCGTGAAGGGGTATGAAATTATGGAAAGGATACAGTTGATCGGATTCTTTGCTCAGGAGGCTCTGCTATCAGTGCTATACATCTGCAAAACAGTTGAGTTTCTCAAGTCTCATGTCAGAAATCGTTACTGGGGTATACTGCATCAGCTGCTGGTTATCAACATCCTTATCATCCTGATGGATGCTTCATTCGTCGCAGTTCAGTACTCAGGGTTTTACGCAATCCAAGTCACTCTAAAGGGCCTGGTTTATAGCGTCAAGCTGAAGCTGGAGTATGCCATTCTGGGCAAGCTCGTCAAGGCTGTCAATGCACAACGCAAGGCCACCGGATCGTACTACGACACAGATCGCACAGACAAGTCCCACGTGCCATAACCATGCTCAAAGCACCGGGCCGTTAACTCTTTACGCTGGCGATTCTTACCACTGCCCTTACGGGCACCACCAGTGCCGACGCTGCACTGAAAATCTCTTAATGTCAAGATGCAGATTAATTCAGAACCGGATGAGTGGGCCAGCAGGCGGGGAAAAGCAACTAAAGGACGGTGACATGAAGAACGACGAAAGGACCAACTGGGGATGTGGCAGATTTCTGAAAAGACATGTCGACGTGACCAGAGTTATGCATAACACTAGAGCTGTTAATGAAGGAAGGATGGAAAATGGAAGATGGAAGCTATCATTTGATCTCATCAGTAGAACATGCAGGATACTACTCGCTTTGACTAACTTCACAATCAAACTGTTCCACCTCTAGCCTTTTGTCTACTATACCAACTTCCAGCAAACAGTATCAGGTTCATAGCAATGGCTTCCCAAGCGCCCAGAAGCCAGGCGCTGGATCATCATACCTTTCTCATGTGCCAAGCAGAACTTAGACGCGTTGTGTGTCGTACATAAGGCCGAAACACGACTATAGGACAGATATGTAGCCCTTTGGTATGGTGTATCTGATGTCCAATGGCCTCTTGAGCACGACGAGAGCTAACCAATTACTTCTATGGTTGTGCATCCACCCTTGTAGTCTGCTATTTCTACATACTTCAAGACAGGGCTAATGGGAGGGATTATCTTTAATTTATTCTTTTAACATCCCCAGGGGTGGATTAATTTAAAATCAATGGATTCATGCCCACATGGACAAAACATATCGTATACAACCGCTGTTATTAGAGCATATGACTATGCTATCCTGGGCAGTACAGAGACTGAAGCTGGTTATTTAGGTACTAGAAGTCCATCAACTTAAGTGTAGAATTGGTAACATAGCCCTAGTACAAGAGCCTAGCTAAGACCACTCTGTAGGGACGACTTGGAAATTAAGAGACCACCATCTGCAATACCTAGATATCAACCTGCAATATTCACTCTTGACTATTCAAGAGATACTTGATAAAATAAGCCTATGGAAGCTCAGCCTGGATTATTTAGCTATCATAATCATAAAAATGCACACTTAGCTGCAATATCTCCAGAATCCTTACAAATGTCGAAATTGAGGGTGACAGTGGAAATGCTTAAGTGAAATACTGGCTTGGAAATATTGTAATAACATCTTCTATGCTAAAAACCATTCACAGTCAAGTGGGAAGCCTAGAGTTGCATTCAGTCTGAATTTGGGTGAGTTCAAAACCAGCTGGCACTGAACTGTTGCAATTTCAAGTTGAAATTTTACAAAATAAGATCCAAATTGGATCTGACCTGAGTTGCTGCAGGTTTAACTGCTAAACTCCACTACTAGGCCTATATAGGCCTAGCCCAGCCACTACTAACTAACATGGTTAGATTCAGTTTAGTTTAGTTTGCACAAACCCCTCAGTGAGGTTTAACCATTTTAAAATTTCAAGTGATCATTGACTGCCATACTATCTACCATACTATTACTATACCTATAGAAAATTAATATTTTTATATAAAATATATAATCATTATTATCATGCTAATCTAGATCTGCAATAGCAATTGAATATCTATAGGGTTGAATGAGTGGTGGTTAAGAATTATTCTTAGACTGGAGCGATTATCGAAGGTTGATGCGAATATATATACTCCGAGTATAACCCATCACTACTTTCATACCAACCCTTGATAGAAATGATTATTCCCTTATATCTCCGCGACCACTAGGTATTTTGAATTGATATTTATATGTTTAGATAGTCTAAAGCTGGAGCTATCTAGTTATACCAAAATTTCTAGGGAAGTGCTAGACACTAGTGAGTACTAATCAAAACAGTGAGGCCTGTGAGGGTTAATGAACCTAATCTAATAAAACTGCAAAAACTGTAACTGATGGTTTGAACCAAATCTAAATCAGTTCTACCCTAGGGAAACTGAAACTGGTGCAATTCCCTAGGCGAGGCACCGGAATCAAACAACTGCGGGTTCTGTGAGTGTTCTACTGCTAGTTTAGCACTAGGTATATCTTTAGTAGGGTTTAAGAAGTACATTGTACTTCAACACATACTATATATAAAAGATGCTTCTACTAAGCTTACAAGTAGTTATTGAATAATTACTTACAGCAGGCAATGTAGTTAACTAGTCTTCATGATAAATAATGATAGAGCCACTACAGGCTATCAATAAAGTCTTATAAGACCATTAAGCAGGGATAAAGATGCCAATTTGCTTGGTTGAGTTGTCATAGCATTACTCCTAACTGGGGTCGTTCTCGGGTTTTGCGAGCTCGGGTTTTGAGCCTGACTTTGAGCTCACGGCCGGATTTTGGCGAAGTCTTTCCAGTATACATATCATCATTAATTCTCTGCCACCAACACTGATCAAGCGACAATGCTGTACACGAAAGCTCTGGTCTAATTCGTGCGAAAATGGGCTTTTTCGGGAAAAAAGCCACGCTTCCGCCGCCACGGAACCCCACGGACACAGTACTACCGATCCCGGCATGGGATGACCAACATCGCATGCGGGCTTGTTGCCTGCATGTCACTTACCGATTCGACGATGTCCTTGACCCAGAGATTCTACGCCAATCGTTGGCGCGTCTCTTGGAGTTGGAAGGCTGGCGGACACTAGGAGCGCGACTTCGCAAGAAGGTGTGGATTGGAATCACCCACATACTACATTCGCCCGCAACTCACACACGTTAGGATGATGGTAAATTAGAATACCACATACCAGCGCATTATGATTCAAACCGGCCTGGCTTTAACTACACGGTCGTTAAGCACCCTATGGGCATCAACGAGCATCCTTTAGCTGCCAGTTTCCCCCAAGCAACTGGCCAGCCATCACTGCTTGGCGACCCCGCAGATCTCGCGTCTGTCTGTCTGTCCGCGGATTGCCCCACGAGGATCGAGGACTGGCTTTATTCAGATCGACCGCAACTCGTCATTGATGTGGTGTCGTTCGATGATGCCACCTTGCTGACTGTAACTTTTATGCACACTCTGATGGACGCTATGGGTCTTTCAAGTTTTCTCAAGGCGTGGACTGCTGTCATGAATGGACGGGAAGACCAGATCCCAATCTTTCAGCAGATCAGCGAAGATCCGGCGGCACGCTTCATCGACAGAACCCCGGCCAACACCTACGTGAACAGCTCCTTTCTGCTGACCGGGTTCCGACTCTTAGGTTTCATCGCCAGCTACCTCTTCGAGCTCATCTGGCACCGCGGCCAGAATGAACGTGTAATCTGCATCCCAGGACGATATCTCGACGAGATGCGGGAGCAGGCATTGCACGAGCTAGCCGAGCAAAGTAAGGAAGGGCCTGCTCCCTTCCTTAGCGAAAGTGACGTACTTTTAGCATGGTGGCTCAAGGCCTTGATTAAGGCCCTGAATCCCTCGCCCCGCCGCTTGGTGACCCTCTTGAACGTGTTCGACATCCGTTCGACCGTCCTCCAGGAATCGTCATCCACAAACACAGCCTTTATCACTAACGCTGCCCTTCCAGCGATTACCTTTCTTCGCACCCAGCAGATTCTTCGAGAACCAGTCAGCCTCATGGCCTCCAACATCCGCCGCTCGCTCGTCCAACAACGCACACTACCCCAAATTGAAGCGTTTTTTGCGTTTCACAAATCCGCTGCTCAGAAACATCCGCCGGTGTTCGGCGAACCGACATCCCTTCTCGTCTGCTGTAGTAACTGGCACCGAGGTCGGTTCTTTGAAGTGGACTTCTCGTCTGCGGTTCTTGCCCCGGGCATTCCGCTCCATGACCGTGTGCATCCGCTTGGCAGGCCATCGTGCGTGATTCCCACCCATCATTCGGGTGGCCTTGCTTTGCGAAACGTGGGGCCAATTATTGGCAAAGACGCAAGTGGGAACTGGTGGCTATCGTGTACCTTGAGGACGAGCGCCTGGATAGGCATCGAACAGGAACTGAATGCGCTAGGCGCAAGAAAGACCCAATGATCGTGGATTGACGGAGGTCCTTTCAAGCATCCGAGCTGAGAAGTGTCTCGGCTATGCGTGTGCTATGTGGTCTATGCATAATGCATAGATGGGCTGAGGACCCAGTCGCGTTCTCTAACTCGGTATTAGCCGCGTATGCTCCGCATACTGATTGCCATGCTCTCACCCAGGTTCGCCATGCATGCACTCGTCTCAACTTACGTCTGGAATACCACCACACTGTACAGGAATCCTCAGTTTATGATTTGTGAATTGGCTCTTGGGATGCTAGCAGTGACTGGACCTACTGTTCCAGCATCAGCTGCTGCTTCTTGTTCACCTGATATGATGCGTCCGTCCTTTGCCTGATTAAATCCGGGCGGAGTGCTAATTGTAAGAATACTCGGCTTCATAACTTTTTTTTATATACATACGATTACGGACATATTATTATTTCACATGCAGTCCCAGAAGATTTTAATTGCTTCATCAGAGTCATTGTCTGCAAACACTTCGAGTGTAAGATCGCCTACTACTCATTGTGTCACTTCTGGAAGAAGTCAAGCTTCAAGGTGAATCCGACGGCGCACTTCGACGTTTCGAGATATTGCTCGAGCATCTCATGAGGGAGCAATTCTTGGATAGGAAAGGCGGAAAATGGCGTAGGCGGATCGGACTCTGTTGTCGATGCTGAGCATTTTTACATTGAATTGTTTGGACTGGGGCTGGCTAATTTGATTATGGATGCAACGCAGGGTATTGAAGAGGACTAGGGATATAATGCTGACTAGTCATTGCGAGAATCAATCCAGCGTTTATATATGTGAATGAGATGGTGTAGATATATACATTGTGCCTATGAAATTGAACAATGAAGTGAATCAGGGTGCTGGTTGAGGTACCGCAGTATCCTCAATACCATAACACAGGCTCGCTTGTTATGGCATGGGGTCACACTCCATTATGTAACCTCTGAACATGCGAGGACAAAGGCATTGTTTGGAGAACGGAAGGCATGGCTCAAAGGGAACCTATCATAACTCCATTTATAATTCTCAACTGATATATACAGAATGAACAGCACTGCCAAATATTGCCGTCTTGAATGTTCAGGCGCAGACAGGAGTGCAGGATCGCTAACTGAGAAGATCGCGCGAGGGGAGATTAAGCATGGGCTTCCGTCTTCGGGCTTGCGCAGATGATAAACATCCGCATAACCCCAGCAGGATCATTGACGTGCAACCGACCCGTACTGCCTAGGTGGTCTAGTCACTCGACGGGCAACGGCAAACCATTTTCTCTTGACAGGATCCCCCGGCTCGAATCCCACCTTCCGGTCCTCCGTCAGCTTCCACAAAGCCTGCAGCAAAAACGGCGCCAAAGCCTGGTCAATCACCTCGTCCGGCACCGCCCCAAACATTGCCCTCACAATTTCGTGCAGCGTCATACCCCCTTTTCTCCCGCCTCCCGTCCCTCTGTCCCCCTCCACCCTCTCCCTCTCCTTCACCAATACTGACAGAATCCCTCGCAGACGCAACTCCTTATGCCGGATATACTCCTCCAGCTTGCTAGGAAGGTCACTAATAACAGCCCCATGCGCAGGGTACCCAAGCACGCAGCCCAAGTTCGCCATGAGCTCCAGACTCTCCATATACCGTCCCAGATCCGGGGCCACGCTGAACCCGTGCCCCAGAACATTATCCCCAGTGAACAGGGCATTCTCTTCCTCAAGCAAGAAGCACATGTGGTCGACCGAGTGGCCAGGCGTGAAGACTGCGCGGACAGTCGCCCCCTCTACTGCAAAGATCTGTCCATCGTCTATGGGCTTTTGACCTGGATCAGGGAGGTTCTTGTAGACGCGTTCGGCGAGGGTGGGGTTGTAAGAGATTAAATCCGAGACGCCGCCTGTGTGGTCGCCGTGCCAGTGGGTGAGGAGAATGTGTGAGATGGAGATGTTGTTCGAGCGCAGGAGGCCAATGATGCGACTGATCCAAATGGGGAGACCCTGCCTGTGTTAGCTCCATAGGAATTGGATAGAAAGTTGGTACCTACCTGTCCGGTATCGATCAGGATGCGAGACGGCCCCGTTCCGACTAGATAGGTGTTGGTTCCTTGTAGGTGCATGGCACCTGGATTCCCGCCGAGGATGCGGATTACTCTGCTGGTGAGGATTGAGGTATCGGGAAGAGAAGGGAGGGTCGCATCCTGCCCGGAGAGGTAATCCTCCCAGAAGGCCTGGTTGAATGGCATGCGGGGGGCCATTGTATTGCGTCCGCAGAGTATACGGTGCTCAAAATTATTCAGTCAGCGAATACAGATTATCTTAGGGTAGTGAGTTGGCAGAAAGGTTTTGTTGTGTTTTAATCCGAGCTGTTGCTCCATGTTGAATGCTAAAATCCGATATCAGAGACACCGAGGCGCCAAAATCCGAGACTTGCTTGCAGCAGGCTACCCTTGTGATGGAGATAGCGACGAACATAAGCAACAGGCCTTGAATCTAGGCAGCATTATGGAAGAAAATGCGCTGCAGCCAGGCCAGTCATGCACAAAGAGCCTGGAATGCTATCGAGATGAGTTTGTAGTACGATGTGAAGAATATGATACGTTGTTGATAAATTTCTGCCAGAAACCGGCGACCTATCAAAAAGTCTCATCTCTATTGGAACAGGAAATCCGCCTCGCAAACAACACAATCTAAAATCCGGATAACAGGTGGGATAACTACTTGTCTTATCCCTACTTCAGTCTAACCGTATATGGCGAAAGAGAGACGGAAGGACGGCGTCCATCTAAGGAAGAAACATGTTCGACTCGGCATAATCAATATCCGACATCAGCTGCTCCCACGTCCGCAACGATGGCTCCGCGTCCACTCGAGGGCTCGGGCCCGCAAGCAGCGGCTGGTTCTCAATATCGAACTGTAACGACAACGAATCCAGATCGAGTTTGGCCAACGGCTGTACGGGTGCCACTGGAGCCAAATCCACACCGAGCTGGGAATGAGCATGGGAGAAAGCTGTCGGCCAGGACAGGTCGCTGAGGGTCTCACTCGGGGTGCTGCTGGCCCGCGAGTGCGGCGTGGGTGCAGCAGATGTCACGGCACTGCTACCGAGGCTGAATGTCGGACTACGTCTTGCGGGCTGCAAAAGAGGGCCCGCCTTGTCCTGTGCCCGACATTTCAATTTCTCTAGTGGACGCTGGAGTGCTTCCTCCTCGCCCGCAACTCCTTTGTGGCGCAGGAGCTGATAACATGCCTCGATGGTGGGCCACGCGGCCTGGATTTGGGCCACATCCGGGCAGAGGGAGCACTCGTTGATGGCGACCGCCAGCACGTGCCACGGTGTCGTCACGTACCAGCGGAATCTCTCGCCGCGGGGATCTGTGTGCATCAGGTGTGCCTTTTCCAAGACGTTTAGGGCCAGGCGGAGAAGCTCCGGGTTGTGCTCCTGCGGGCTGGGAGACGGCGAGGGCGACGGCTGGCTACTGCCGTTATTGGGTTGCGGGAGCTGGAGTGGACGTAGAGCGGACAGTCGAGCGCAAGAGACGAGGCATTGCGTGCCGTGCCAGGTGAACCACGCGTACGGCGAGGATTCGGGGTCGCAAAAGTGCAACAGGCGGAGCGCATTCTGTTCAAAGCGCTGCGCGTGTTGCTGTTGAGACGCCTTGTGCTGGGGTGATGCCGCGGCGCCAAAATTCAGGGCCCGCCCTGCTAGCTGGATGTGGTATGTGACCAGCGCAAATGTGGTATCGCACAGCCCCTCCCTGTCTGCAATTTCATGGGTTATGGTTGGATTGAAATCCGAGTCGTTGATGTGCTGGGGCAGACAGAATGTGGAGGTGGCCTCTTCAGTGTTGATGAGCGGTTCGGAGGCCTGGCTGAAGGAGGCCTGCAGGTCCATCAGTGAGATGGTGAGCCACAACCGCCTGCGCATTTGTTGGCTGAAGAATGTCTCATCTCGCTCCCGGTGGAGACCGAGCGCCTTTGCCAGCCGCACGGCCACCGCTGTCAGCGTCCATGTGGCCTGACAGCGGTTTTCGGATCTTCTGGCAATCTATTCCACGGGGTTAGTAAACCCGTGCTGGTGTTGGTCTTGAGCCTTGTTCAGAAGTTGGTACTTACGAGGTAAAGGACAAATGCTTGCAGGCCAGTGATACAGGGAGACGCCAGCAACCCACTTCTCTCTAGTGCGGCCTCACACGCTCTTCGAGAATCCTCCGCAATGCCGCTGGACCTGCTCCTTTGAAACATTGCCCGACATTGATCGTCGGTCAAACTCGCGACAGCAGCGTAGCAAATGGCAGACGACAACGCATCAACGGCAACGTGCCTCTCCGGATAATCGAGGTACTGCTCCCCATGTAACATCCACTTCTCGACACTTGGCCGGTGCAGGATCTTAATGATGGGGTCGACTTGCTGGAGGTAGATCTGGCATAACTGCCTTGTCATTTCTTTATCTTCGAGGACTGGAGTCCAGGTCTGGGTTAGATTATTGCCACTCAAGCCAAGGAAACGGAACCCGCCGTCATCCATTTTCAACACGTTAGGTGCTAGCGGGCTATGCGTATCCGACTTGGTCTTTGAGCTCAATCCTACGTCGCCACCAGGGTCTTCTATCTGATCCACCACCCACGGGAACGGTCAGCATCCCAGCGCCAGTTTAGATGGGCCCACGCGACATATGCCTACCTCTCCAAGCAAACCAGTCCAGAAACAATCAGCCGGTGAAGTTAAGGGTGGTTGCTTCTGGACATTAATTGGAATGGACAAACTGCATGACAATGAACTTGTTGACGCCGGATATGAATTGTTAACAACCGACTGTTCCTCGTCAGCACGTGCAACTATACACCGGAATGCGCAACTAACCTGGCTAACAGGTGCCGGACAAGGGTCCTGCATGGCCGCACGCATGCTGTTGACTACCGCCTCAAGCCGGTGGACGCGTTCCCTGAGGTCGTCTTGAACTGGCCCGACGGCGCCGGAGGAAGCATCTGTCTGCTTTTCCTCTGAAGATACCGGACCGGCACCAGAGGTAGGTGAGCGTGCGGGCACGAGCGCTGGGGACATTGGGCGAGCTCGTCGCGCATGGACACCACGTGGCAGGCGTGGCCGATGGACAGGGACACAGACCACGCCTGCCGAGACGCAGTTGGCGCAGGGATCGACCTTGTCGCACTTGATCTTGCGCTCGCGGCAGAGCTCGCAGCTGAGATGGGGAGTTGAGGGGCGTTTCCGCTGATTACGTTTCTCCATCTTGACAACAGATTGTGGTGGGATAGCTGGGCGTGAGTTTATATCTATATATGCTTTATCGGACCTAACTAGCGAATAAAAGCCGCATGGATTTCTCTTTTTCGGAACAAGCTAGGGTGGCGATATCAATATCCAAGTTG
Source organism: Aspergillus lentulus (assembly GCF_010724455.1). Next base: position 30,198 of record NW_022983983.1, on the reverse strand, counting down.
CATAAGCCCTAGGTCTCAGGACACGAGGGAAACACGAGGAAACCACCAGGTCAACACGAGAATGAAACCACGGGCAATGTAACCCAACCCCTGCAAGTGACTAAATATATGACCGTTATAAGGACGTTGCCTGGTATATTCTCTTAAAATGACGGGAGTGGGCATGGCGCTTTGTCACTTTAAGAGGTGACTCCTACATCTTCTATCGGTGGATCGCGCAACAACGACCGAGTGACTACGATAGGGGAGACAGCCATCACATAGTTGCAGGCAGATGCGGGTTGTTTTCTGTTGCGGGAAAGGTGGCATACAAAAGATGCAATAGGCCGAGCATGCTGCATTGCAGGATTCTGTGGTAGGAGAGTCGACGTATCAGAATGCTCGCAGCCTCATTGTACTAACAGCACAATTAGATAGAACAGAGCAGATATCAATTGGTACTGGATGATCATGCAAGCATGCTAGTGTTGTGGAACGTGAAATAAGCGACCTGATATCAGCCTCGAGAAGCCCATGTGACAGTCTGGGCGTCGACCACCATGATCAAGATGCGCAGATTCTTATCTCAATCTATACTCCGTCCTCTGACACGAGTCAAGTTCTGTGCTGATTGGAGGGCTTTTAGTCGTGTTTACGTGGCCAAATTTACCCATTTGCCGAATACGAGCACGGACTGTAGTAGGGTCCAGTGAGAAAGAGGTGATATTCGTTGTGCCTATTTCAGTCCGGCCTTATTTTCCATAACCTTATTTATATTCGAAGACGATCAATCCTCTGCAGATACCCTACCCAGCCTAGGGCTTCTGTGCTTTGTACCGTCTTGGTCACGCTTTGCTGCGGTTTTCTTGTCTCTGTCTCTTCGAGATGGATACAAGGTCTTTTGGCCTTCATTACTGTCAATTGCCATCCATGCATAATAACGACAAAGGTAGCTAGTGCTCTCATTCTCAGCACCGGCCCCACATTCCTAGCCCTAAGTGTCAAGTCTCGCTGCAAAGTGGTGGAGGAAAGTCATCTGCCTCGCCAATCATCTCAATTCAGCATTATCCCCCTTGAGACTAGTAGTGAACGCAGTCAGAGCTCGATCCATTCAAGATTCTGCACCTGGACACTTGGCTGCGGGTCCTCGTGTTCATCATACCATTGCACTGGCGACTTGGATTACTCCTGGTAACCACTCTAGCCGCCTAAGGCATGATCTGCACGTTCGGCAAATATCGCTTTTCTGGGAATCGGAAGTCATGGGTGTCCCCAGAAAGGGGTATCCAGTCATGTCTGAAGTACTGGTCCAGGTTTTATCTCTATAAATATTAGACGCGAACTAACAAATACTGGGTGTCAGGCCACGTTACAACTCAGTTCCAAGAGAACTATGGCCAAAGCGATCCTTATTACTACAGTCAGGTCTGCAATGAGTATGGTGATCGAGATCATGAGGGTGTAGGGCATTGATCGTGCTGTTCTTTTGTGTTGCATTATCCTTGGGATTCCACTGTCCGCGATCTTTTGTCCCACAATAGGGAGCAACCAATTATTTCCCCCAACCAGCCCTGGTTCGATGGCGCTTTGAGACCGGGCCAGGTACCCGTAAGAGTGTTACTAGGCTCCTCGCTAATCTTGAAACCAGGCTAAATATTTATTAGCAAAATACAGACCGAGGGCTAGACTGTCTCCGACCTGCTTCCAGAGAGTGGTTAGGTGGCCTCAACATCAGTGTAACCATGTCATTCTTAGCTAGTAGCCTAAACCCTTCAAAGTCACACGGGCTTCTTCTGCGAAAGCTCCCGCCACTGAGCCATCGGCCGATGTAGCGCATAGAACCGCTGTTTGGACCGTCGGACCGCGTCCTGTGATCTTTTCCACGCTTGATCATAGTAACTCCCAATCGCCACGCCCAAATCGCCCCCCACACCGGCCGCAACAGCAGCAGCCAGCTCGACACCATCCGCCAGTGCATGATTGCCTCCCTCCCCGCCAAAGATGGGCATTGCATGCCACGAGTCGCCGACGAAGGCGACGCCTCGACCTACAGCACGCTGCATGTCCTCCCGCGTCACAGAGACGCAGCGGACGGCCCAATGAAACACCCGGTGGTGTTGGATAGCGTCGCCATTGAGAAACAGACTCCACGGCTTGGCCAGATCGCGCGACGCAAGCTCCTCCACCAGCGCTCGGGGGATCTGCTTTGCGTCCTCGGAGGCGCGATTGGGCCGGTACAGCGGGTCGTCCTCTCTGCTGCTCCAGGCCGGCCGCGAGTACGACCAGTCCATGTGGACGTGCGTCTTCGTCATGTTGCAAACGGCGAACGGCGCGTTGAAGCCATCGCCGACACCCGCGAGGATGTTGGACTCTCCGGTGTGTGGCCGGAATAGCCGGTCGAAGTCGACCCTGTGCATCTGGAACTCGCCATGATAGAGCACCGCAGGCATAGTCTCGGGATGGACATCCGGGAGGACCTGGGATCGAACTATACACATATTATCGGTTTAGTCCTACAACGCTAGAGGAGCAGTTCCTACCAGTCGAGTTCACCCCGTCCGCAGCAACCACCATCAGCCCCCGATAGAACGATCCGTTCTCAAACTCAACCCGCACATTCCCCAAACTCCCCTCCACCCTCTTCAGCCGATGTCCGTACCGCACATCCAGTTCCTCTTCCCCACAGTCCGCAATCCACCTGCGCAACGCATTCCGGTTCGCGCGAACAACCTCCTTCTTTGTCGACGAGTTCGCGTCCGGCACAAATAGTTTCTTTGCGGTTCCGTTATCCCATACAACCTGGTCGATCCAGCCCGAGCCGCCGATTTCCCTGTCCGGTGCGACGCCGCGCGTCAAGCTTCGTAGCGGCAGGTCCCCGAGGGCGGACAGCAATGTCGCGTAACCCCATTCGCGCAGGCTGATGGCGAAGCCTTGGCTACGATCTGGGCTGGATGCTTCGAAGACGATGTTCGGGATGCCACTGTTTGTCAGCAGGCGGGCGGTTGTGAGGCCTGAGATGCCGGCGCCGATGATAAGGATTGGGAGTGGCGGCGCCATTGTAGTTTACAAGGTAATTTTTTGGCAGGCAAATGAAAATGATCTAGGTCCCTTAGTTGCTTTCATCTTCTGGTCTTAGGCTAATGTATCGCTGCAGGGGAAAACGAGCTGCAAGGCTGTGGGTAAAACCCGACAAAAAAGACCGGATTTTGGTTGGAGACTCCGGGTTTTGGCGCCGGATTTTAATGATTAGAGGTATGCAAGGAACTCTATAACTATCGCTTTTAATATGCGCATTAGACAAGGCACGAAGAACAACCAAATTTGGCATGAGGGTTGTCAGTCATGGTGATTCTGGAAAGTGACGGCGAGATAGGTGCTTAGCTACATAAACATGATTATATAGAATGATCCTTATTGGCTTGTTGATCCAAGTTCGTAAATAGACCTTGCGGCTTGTCGATTCTACACTCAAAAATAGGATCAGGCTTGTAACTCGGTGAGAAGCTGTACAGAATGCCCACTGAAGGCTGGAAAAATTCAGGAGTATCTCATGGAGATTGTACACGCCTGGAGTAAATATCCCATTTAATCTTACAGATATTTTATCATTTTCGGGGATTAGAGAAATTGAGTAGATGGTAGCTGTAGATTGATTGACAAATGATTAAGAGACAACTCTATATGGATAGACAAAGGAGGGTCTATTAACAATACTCTTCCAACCATGCCGTCATCTCCCCGATCGTCGGACACTCCAGGAACAGCGAGCTCTTAATCTCAATCCCCAGTTCGGCACGGAACTTCTCTGACAACACAAGCGACATGAGCGAGTCGATGCCCAGCTGCACGAAGCTTGCTTCCGGCGTCAGCGCTTCTATTTCTAGCCCCGTCTCACGAGCCATCACCTGCAGGCACTGGCCCACCAGGCCGGCGTCTACTGGATCGCCCCGGTCCGATGTGGCCGGCGTTATGACGGCGGATTCGCCGGGCGACTCTTCCTGGGACGGAGGGGTGAGCGGGGGAGTGGAGTCGCGGCTCTTGCTGGCGACGGGGAATTGGATTGCGACTGGGTTGCTTGAGGGCACTGCGATTGAGACAGGGACCGCAGCAGCAGGAGCAGCGCTCTTTTTGACGCTAGTGGCGCTGTGAGCGGTCTCCTGCAGCTGCTGTTCCGTATGGGAAGCCGCAGCGGGCGAGAAGAACCTGTCCATGAGAAGCCGCGGCACGCGACGAAATCGAATCTGGCCGACCATGCCCACAATCCGCTCGCCCTGCAGAATGTACACGTCACCCGCGTACATGTTCGCCTCCTCCGGCAATGGGAACATGCGGACGTAGCTGCGATATTTGTCGCCGGCCTTCAGCGGGTTCAGCAGACGGAAGCTGGAGCATCCGGGCGTGACGTAGAAGTAATCCCTGGTATTGGACGCATCGCTGCCGTTCATGACCAGGCCGGCCAGGTGCGAGACACTGTCAATCCAGTGTGGCGGCGTGTGCCAGGTGCCGTGCCGCTCCGCGACGAGCGTCACCTCCGCGACGGCCTCGTGCTCGTGCAGCACCACCTGCTCCATCCCCCGATACCGGTCTGCGTAGTCGACGACGTTCTTGAAGAGTGCATAAGCCAGGGGCTTGGAGAGCTTGCTCGCCTTGCCTTCTGCGGCGCGCTGCTCTAGCGCCTCAATGCGGCCTCGTACCAGATGGGAGATCCGGTCCCACTCCCTGGTCCACGTGGCCGGGTCTTCGAACCGGACCACGGCTGTAGCGAAGGATTCGGCGGCGCACTCCCCCGTCTCGGCGCTCGCGTTGAACCAGGCAAGTGACATGGAGCTAGTGGACAGGTCCAGGTGTGCCTTGAGCACAAGCGGCTGGACGCTTCCTTTCTTCTCGAGGGCGACCTGGGCGTGCAGGACTTCGACGTCTGAAAGGTTCATGTGCACATCTTTGGCCGAGGGAACGAGTCGGCGGTAGAGGTATTCACCAACCGTGAAGGCCATGTCAGACCAGATAGACTGTACAGGAGTTAGACACAAGATTTCTTGCAGGCATATACACAGACGGAAAATAGAAAAAGAAAAATCAGAATTAATGACATACCGAAGTTGCAACGCCGCAGTTATTCATCCTGTGACCATGAAGAGCCTCCAGGAAATCAGGATGTTGCATGTCAGAGAGGACATGGAGGGTGGCCGTTGTCGCCTCGACCGTCTCAGCGGTGATCTGGTGAACCAACGAGGTGCGGAGCGCTGAAGGGCGCGACATGGACAGAGACAGAGGAGCTTTCTTTTCCCCGTACTTGAGCAGTGCCTTGTCCAACGTCCATGTGCCAATGTACGGAATCCAGTAGTCGGTCTCATTCCAGCCGTAGGTGGGCAATTTCAGCAGCGAGTACGCCCGCTCGCGGGGCCGGAAGTATTCCGCCCAGCAGGGTGTGTGCCCTGCTAGGTGAAGGGTGACCAGGCTCTTGGACATGGTCGCCAAGTTGTCTTCGTTGCGCCGGCAGGAGGAGATCACGGATGCGGAGCTGTCTATGCCACGCACAAGGCCAGCGCAAATGGGGTGCGGTCCGACATCGATCCAGATCGTCTTAGCGTCTACCAGGCCGAAGTCCTGAGCGGCTTCAATGGCCGCTACAAAATCCACTGCCTCGCGGGTCGCACGGCGCAGGTACTGTGCGTTGATGGACTTGCGGTCGAACACAACGCTTCCGAGCAAGGGGGACAACACGGGGATGCTGGGAGCCTTGAACGCGATGGGGGTCGCCAACGCCTCCAGCGAGTCCAAGACGGGGTCCATTTGTGCGGTGTGGAAGGCGAATGGCACATCCAGCTGCGTGCATTTGATACTGTTTGCCTCCAGGGCCTGACGGATCCTGCTGATAGTCTCTTTAGTGCCGCCGATGACGGTATCTTGGGGAGTGTTGCGACAGCACACTTCGTAGGCTATTTCAGCAGTTTCGGGGCTGCCTGCAATAAGCTCTTCAATATCATCCTCGGACGCGCGAACGGACAGCATCGACTGGCTGCCTGGAGTGCATCGTTCCTCGGTCAACTGCGCGCGCCGTCCAACGAGGTAAAGAGCGTCTGCAGCGGAGATGACGCCGGCAACAGCGAATGCAGCGTATTCACCAAGACTGTGCCCCACGACAGCGCTAATGCGAATGCCTAGGTGCGACCAGAAGCGTGCGATGGCAATCTCCAGCACCACAACACTAAGCTGTGTAAGAATGGGCGACGCGGGCCCATCGTCAATGCTACCGTCGATGACGGGGACAACGGACGGGAATCCCAGCCGCTGTGCAATCTGGTCCAGCTGAAGTACCTGCGTACGGAAATAGGGGAACTCGGCGAAGAGCTCCTGGCCCATGCCGCGGTAGTAGGCACCCTGGCCAGTGAAGGTCAGCACCACGGAGGGCGCGTCGTTCGGGATGGCCCGCAGCTCGGCAGACGCCTTGGGGTTGTCCAGCCAGGAACGGAGAGTCTTCTCTAGAGCCGCGACGTTGGAGGCTGTGGCCCCAAACCGCATGCTGTGGTGCATCCGCCGCGTGCAGAGGGTGTACGAAAGGTCCGCAAGGTCCGCGTCGGGGTTCTGACCCAGCCACGACAGCAGTTTCTCGATATTGGCCTGGAGGGACTTCTTGCTCTTTGCGGAGATGACTACTGGATGAGTTGTGCGGTCGTCCTCAGTTGAAAGCTTCACTCTCTCCGGGGCGTCTTCCAGGAGCAGGGTGGTGTTGCCGCCGTGCGCTCCAAACGAGTTCACGACCGCAAGACGCTTTTTCCCGGCAGGCCGCGGCCAGGGGGTGTTCGCCATGGCCAAACCCACGTGACGTCGATCGAGGTCCTTGGGAATAATAGGGTTGATCTCGGTTTTGATGCCGATGTGCTTGGGAATCATGTTCTTTTGGTACACCAGGAGCGCCTTGAGCAGGGAAGCGATGCCCGCCGCTGCCTCACCATGCCCGATGTTACTCTTCACTGCGCCCAGATACAGACGCTGATCGGGTCGACGGCGAGGCATAGAGGGCGCAAAGACATCGGACACCGATTCGGACTCCACCGCATCCCCAGCCTGGGTGCCAGTGCCGTGAAGCTCCACATAGCTCACATCGAGGGGGTTGACGCCAGCTTGGTGCAGCACCTGGCGGTAATTGTCCTTTTGCGCGCCAGCATGAGGGTGTGTGATCGAGACAGCCTCAGCGGAATGGTTCGTGCGAGCACCCAGAACCACAGCCAGGATGTTGTCGTTGTCCGCCTCGGCATCTTCCAGCCGCTTGATGACGACCGACCCGACTCCATCTGCGCGACAATACCCGTCGGCGTCCTTGTCCCAAACTTTGCATTGTCCCGTCTTGGAGAGGAAGTGGCCGTTCCCAAGACCGGCGTAGTTATCCGGGTCCGTGATGACGTTCAGTCCCCCAGCAATGACTGTATCGGCCTCGCCGGACCACAGTGCCGAGCAGGCTGCCTGTACTGCCGCCAGGCCACTCGAACAGGCGGTGTCAATGTTGAACGAAGGCCCGGAAAACTTGAAGAAGTAATTGATTCGCCCGTTGGCAAAGGCGCGCTCGCCACCAGGCACCGCATACGTGCTGATGTTCTGGGAGGCGTTCAGCTCCCGCCAGTCGTCGCTTGCCTGTCCGTAGAATGTGCCGATGCGGTTTGGCTGAGTAGAGGGGGTGCGGCCTGGAACAAGGCCTGCCATTTCCATGGCCTCGTATGCGGTGACAAGGGCAAGCCGGTGCATGGGGTCGGTTTGCTCGGCCTAGGTCAATGTTAGTATCGTTGCTTGAGGAAGCCGGGGGTTGGTGAGTTTACCTCACGCGGGGACATATTGAAGAACCCGGCATCAAAGTAGCCAGGCCGATCAATGAAATTTCCAAATGGAGTCTGAGTGGCATTCTCCGTCTTTCCTGTAGGGTCGTAATGTGTGTTCAGGTCGAACCGGTCCGGCGGCACTGTAGTGAGGGTATCGCGACCCTGCTCAAGCAGCTCCCAAAACAGCTCGGGGTCATTGGCGCCTCCGGGTAGCCGGCAAGCCATACCAACGATGGCGAGCTTTGAGGCCGCATAGGAAGAGGGGCGGCGGGCGCCATAGTCTCCGTATACCCAGGACACAAAATCGCGCCGGACCCGCTCCAGCGCGGGGAAGTCGGTCTCGATGGCTGTCAGGATACCATTCAGGACCTGAGACATGCGGAAGGAGTCGATTCGATAGCTTCCTGTCGGTTCCTTAAGCTTGACGTGCTCAAGGATACCAGTCGTAACGTTGTCCACGTAGATTGTACCAGTCAGCAGCTCGGTGCCAATCTCCAGAAAGAGCTCACCGGCTGTCTTGGCCGCGAACGGTTTGCCGGTCTGGGAGGAGATCAAGGGGAGTCGCACAGGCCGGGAACTTGGGATCACAGACTTGGCGCTGTTTATAACAAACTCGATATCGTCGAGACTATATAGATGCGGCGCGTGACAGAGACCGTCGTACACGGGCAGCGGGAAAGACTTGGAGTATCGCAAGCTGGGCGAGTGTTGGAAGGCGGCTTTGACGCGTGACGGTGGCCCACTCACACTTACGGACGTCTTGTCCGCAGCACTGACAAAGACCTTGGTGAGCTCTGGATTCTGCGTGACCGCATTGAACTGAGAAAGCTCCTCTTGAACTGCTTCGTGCGACATCCCCGTGACGACGTGGGCCCAACTCTGAAGCGTTCCATCCGACTGGGGCGCTTCGAGCTTAGTCGAGATGTCGGCAACATACACCCCCAGGCGGAAGGAGACGCGAACACTTTCGGCTCCAACCTTGGCTACATCTGCCAAGCTGCTGGATAGAGCCACGGCAGCGCCGGCGAGGATGCCGATGCTCAGGCCCGCGAGAAGGGTCTCGGATGGATCTAAGTCCCATTCGATGTCCTCAGCTTCATAGTTTCTAGACAGTTCTTAGGTCAATCAAGTTCCAAGAGTCACAGAACGAGTAAAATAAATACCCGATGAGCATGCCAAGTTCGAGTATCGTAAGTAACGCACTCTCCATAGCAGCCCCTAGAGCGCCCTGGCGAAAGTCGACCTCGGCCAGCGTGCAGGCCGTGTCGAAGTGAGGCACCAGTTCCTGCAGCTGTTGAGGCAGATTGGCCACCTCCTCCTTGAGAATCGCCGTGGATTCATCGAGAAAAACTGACAGCAGCCTGAACCGCCGGTCCTTGCTGTGTTGGTGCAATCGCCGGAACAAGTCCTTCAGGTCATCGCTGGGGAATTCATTTCCGAACCATACTGTCTGTGCACGAGGTTTCGCCATGATTGTTATTCGAACGGAGGTTGATGTTGAGTGTCAATCAATGCTCTCCTGCAGGAATCGTAAGCCAGATATGGTCGGATTTACAGGCCCTTGATGTACAATAATAACTAACCTGCAAATAGGCATCATCCCACTTGTGCTACAGTCGAGTCGCGTAAAGTCCGAGATATGCAAAATCCGAGACATTTGTAAAACGCGCAACGAACGCTTTCTCCTGCTCCCTAGAATCCGCCTCGTATTGCCCACGACGAACCCGCAAAGGCCGAACAATATCCGGAAACGACGCGCTGATGTAAAATCCGACATCGATAAGGAATAATATAACCCGGCGAAGGCTCAAACCAAACCCATAACCCTGTAGGCCCACAGATACTACATCTTGCAACAGAATTTACTTGGAGACCGGTAGCTCTTAAATCGATCAATTCAAGGCTGAAGTTCGCCATCTACCGGGGTCATACATATCCTCACAGAGTTACGCAGCATGTCTCCTCTTCCGCTGAATGGCAAAAGCCGTGGCGCATCCCCGAGTCACGCCGAGCCACTGCCCATTTTCGATGCCCTGTGCCGTTCCCTCCCTGTGGGGACTGAGGACGAGCAGTTCTGGTGGAAACTGACGGGCCGACACCTTGCCCGTATGATGCTCGAGGCGGGTTATCCCGAGCATCGCCAGGTGGAATGTCTACTCTTCCATCGCTTCAAGATAGTCCCAACTTTCGGTCCTCAGCCGCACTCTGCCGACCCGTGGTACAGGAGTCGGGTGGCTGCGAGTGCGGGAGACGGTGCTCCCATCAGCTACAGCTGGCGTTTTGGCACGGAGGACAGAAAGCCCTATATCCGCAACTACATCGAGCCTCTGGGCCCTCTGACAGGGACTGCGGCCGACCCCAATAATGACACCGCGACCAGGGCGTTTCTGCAAGACCTCACCACCACCCTGCCAAATCTCGATCTGTCGCTCTTCTGGACGTTTGAGCCACATCTTGTTTCACGGTTTTCCGACAAAGCTGACCGGGAGAAGTACGCGGGTCCGTCGGTGCTGACTGGCGTGGAGCTTTCGCCCGACTCGGACGCCATCGAGATCAAGATGTACCTGTATCCCCGGCTACCCGAACAGATCAGCCAGCTTCTCAGTACTATCATTCCAAAAGCGATGCGTGAGGCCTACGGCGAAGACGTGTGTCTCGACAGTCTGAATCTAGTGAAAGACTTTCTGACCAACCACCCCGACGGACGCCAGCTTAGTCCTCGTGGAACAACCGGCATTGACTGCTGCAAGGTCCAAGACTCGAGGGTGAAATTCTACGTGGCGACGAACAACACTTCCTTCGATCACATTGCCACCGTCATGACCATCGGAGGCCGCCGGCCCTTGTCGAAGGAGGTCCTCGACAAGCTGCGGGAGCTGTGGTATGAGCTGAACGGACTGCCGTCTGATTTCCCCACGTCAGAGCAGGTGCCAAGTGGCCAGGGGGAGGAGGGCCAATCCGGCCACCATGGTGTAGGCTTCTATTACGATATCCAGCCGCGTCTTGCACTTCCTGATGTCAAAGCGTTCATTAACGTGCGCAAGCATGCCAAGAGTGATCTGGCTGCAGCAGAGACAGTGATTGGCTTCCTGGAGCGTCACGGCCAGGGACACCACAATCCAAGGGCTTACCTGAACGTCCTCCGCGACATCGTGCCGGCTGAGGAGCTGGAGACGCGCGTGGGTGCCCAAGCCTTCTACTCGGTTGCAGTCAAGAAGGAGGAGCTAGATATCACCGCATACTTTATTCCGCAGGTTTATCGACGCTTTGCTTCCGTCCAGGTGGAGTTGAATGGACAGCGACGGAGCAGATTTGAGTAGCCGGCAGCGGCTGGCGGAGCGTTAGCGTATTCAGACGTATTTGGTGCATCCAGGCTTGATCAGAGCGCTGTTGTTGTTCATGGCCTGTCTTATATAGCAAGCACTCAGGCACACTAGCATCTCAGCATGTTGATCCCGTCAGCATTTCTTGCCAACCTAACGAGTCTCATGTTGAATTTGTTAGCGAACTATCCCACCACAGCAAAGGCGCTATTTCCTAAAATTGCCCGTTTGTTGTTTTGTGATCCGCTCTGGTATCTATTAGGCCCCAAATCTGAATGCCAGAGTAGTAGGCAGCTCAGAGAACAGAGACCAGCCGCGCAGATACCAACACTTAGAGTGGCTGTTGGAAATAGACCGTGACTGACCACCTGTATCCAGAAAAGGCTTGACTTGGGGCAGTACTACAAGCCACGCCTAGCGTGGACTACCACGACATCAGCAATTTGCTGAACTCACAGCGGTTCAAATTCAGTGCCTACCCTAGGGAATTACACTGGTTTTGGCTTTCCTAGAACGGAACCAAACTGGTTTGTATAAAACTGTTGGTTATGGCTTTTGTAGTTTTATTGGATTAGGTGAATCTGCCTAATCCATTTAGCTTAGTAGTTACTAATTTCTAGGATTTTTCTAGAATTTATCACTAGATAGCCTAGCATCTAGTCTATCTGAATATTAAATATTAGTTCAAAATATCTACTGGTGGTGAGATATAAGAGAATAATCATTTCTGCCATAGGTTAGGAAAAAGTAGTGGTTTATATATATACGTATTTATATCAACCTTTGATAATTACTATGATCGAAGAGAATCTCTCATCCACTACCTATTTAACCCTATATATTGAATCAATAATGTAGATCTAGATTAGTATAATAATGGCAATCTTATCGACTTTCGAAATGCTTTAAAGCTGGGAATTTGCGGTTTTACGGCCTAGAAGAGGTAGACTTTAGGGCTTTGCAAGTGATGCGGATTCTAGAATCGTCGCAGGTGCATTTCTAATAGAGTCATGAGATATCAAATTACTAGCCCTTCATCTGCTTAAACCTCTCCACTACCAGCCTATAGCTTCCTGTTTCCAACTCCTCCACCAAACTCGGCCCCGACGGCTTCCACCCCAACTTCTCGACAGCCTTCCCATTCGAAGCCCGAATCATCAGCCCAAAGAACCTCGATAGGAATTCCCCCCACCTCTCCTCCGCCTCCTCCCTCTCTAATGCCCTAACCGGGACCCCGACCGCCCTTCCAATCGCTCCGGCCAGCATCGCATACGTGGTATCCCAGTCGGCCGTCCCATGGAATATCTCTCCGGCTTTAACCGTCTTATCCAACGCCAGCAGCAAGAACAACGCCGCTGCATCGTCCACGTACACACTGGTCACGCATCCATCTTTTACAGATGCAATATACCCGCTCACCCCGTTCTCAACAGCCATATTGACCATTCTTGCCGCGAACCCCGTCTCGTTCGCCCGGCCATACACATACGGCGGCAAGCGCACGACATTAACCCGGACGCCCCTCTCCGCCCACGACAGCGCGTGCTTTTCACAAACATGCCGCTTGACTCTGGTGTTTTTGGCATAGGGCGCGGATTCGTTGACGACGCTGTCGCCTGTGTCTGGGCGCACGGTGAGAATCCCACTGGCGATGATGAGGGGTTTGGAGGTCCCGACTAGCGGGGCGGCGAGGGCATCGACGGCCTCGGTGTCGAGCTTGATGATTTGGTCGTAGGATTTGCTGAAGTCATGGTCGAAGGCGAGGTGGAAGGTGGCGTCTGCTTTTGCAGATTGTTCTCGGAGGATGTTGTGTGTGGCTAGGTCGCCGCGGATGGGAACGGCCCCGAGGGAGGTGAGAAGCTCGTCGCGTTGGGGGCTGCGGGAGAGGCCATGAACTGTGTGGCCTTGTTGGATGGCGAGTTCAGTAACAACGCGGCCGATGAAGCCAGTTGCGCCGGTTATGAAGATGTGCATTGTGTACTGTGTGGGGTGAGTGATAGCTTGGCGGTATTCTTGATGGCGATCTGCATGACGGGGGCTCAGCCGCGCTATATACCGAGACGGATTTTGGGACATCGGACTTAGGGGTTTAGGTTGATGCGGACAGAGGATTATTTGGAGACAATTCAATCCCAGCAGGATATATTTGATTGAAGCTGGTTGTATTGATTGATTGTGCGCCTCAAAATATCCTGGTCATGGTTAAATAATGAATGAGGGTTATAGTTAGTCACTGTTTACGCTTTGGTCATCACAACCAGTCAACATTTGCTCCAAGTAAAGGTACGGAATATCGATAAAGACTTCCATGGTTTTAAATAACTCTTATTTCAATGCTTAACTGACAAATTCAGTCTCATTGGCAGTTTTAGGCAGCCAATGCTATCAACCTCATTTTGCTTTTGCTGGAGTCATCGCCCTCTTCAAAAGGACATATATGTATCATCATATCCACCATCAAAATCACCATCACTCTTCTCATCTGTCTCCTAATCGAGTATTCAATGTAAAACGCCCAAAGTAGTCATTCGCAGAAACATCCAGCCCAACCCTGGGCGCATCCATTCTCGCCGCCCTCTCTAACGCCAACTGGACTCCAGTCATCCTCCAGCAGCAAACCACAGTCCTGAACTATCGTCTCCAGGCACCGAAACCCTGCTATGTTGGTTCTTCATCCCATACATCTGTTGTCGCTGCACTCAAGGACGTCGACAGTGTCCTTAGTGTCATACTCATACCCGGCCCAGAAACCATCACCTACCAGCTCAACTTTCTCAACGCCGCCCTACAGGCGGGCTATCGGAAATTGCACGGTGTGAGTTTGCCCTCTGGGGGGCAGTCAAGGTAAAGGTTGTAGTGCACTGACAATACCCTAAATCCAGTGAACCCTCAAAGCTCCGCCCTGTGGGGTAGACTGAACAATACCCAGATGGTCCGGGCCCAAGTGGCTGGATGGCGGGGCGTGGCACGCATACCAAAGGTCCCAACCAGGACAGCCAGAGCCGTTTAGTACGTGGAACCATACAAACACCAACAAGACATATGGATTGACCTGCATTATCCATCATTGCTGCTCTCGCGCTACCTCGTCACGCACGCCAGTATTTTATTTTTGGAGGTCTTATCTGGACAACCCAGGATATTACAGCAACATCGGAGAGGCTTGTGAGAACTAGCATTAGGCATGGCGTTGGGAGCGTCGGAAGATCCCGCAACTTCGCATGCACTCGTCAACGCCAACAATAACCGGACCAGGGATCTTTTTCCGGACCATATCTATCTCATTTTCATCAAGACTACGCCCAAGAGCGTCTTCGAGGGCGGCGTCAGGCAGACTAAAGAGGGCTTCAAATTGCTGCGTTCTTCCAAAATCATCGGTACCGAAAGCAGCCACAAAGGCTCTGGTCTCGCAGGAAGGATTGAATTGCATGTGCGTTGAGCCTTGTGGAAATATAGTCCCCTGAAGAGCGTCCAGTGTCAAATTCACAATTCGAGGAGTAGCGCCAGAATCAGTAGCTGGTGGCTCAAGCATGAGAAATGTCTGTAGACTGCCGTTGAATGGGAGAAAGAACTCGGTTCCGCCGAAATGGGCATGAGGAGTATTAAACCCACAAGGCCCCAGAAAGCCAATTGCCATGCCGACACCTTGGCCTACCAGGGCTGGAAATGTCTCGCTAGTAGCATCGACCAGGTATCCGCCAGAGGTAAGCTCACTATTCTTTGAACCATCTCCAAAGTCGAACATAAAGTCATCGTTTGCCAGCAACTGGTACTTCGCATACCGAGAAGGGGCAAGCAGAAGCTGCTGAGACAAGGTCAGGTCAGGGGCACCACCGGATCCAATAGAGCTTGGAGTAAGTAGACGCTGTAGCTGCAATGTGCCGCCAGGAGCCGCCGTCCCAATGTAGAAAAGGGAGCTAGCTAGAATAATTGGCCAGAGATTCATGGCGTAGATCAATCAAGAATTAGATTGGCCGTAGAAAGAAAGAGTAGGATTCTCCAAAAGAATGAGGACAATTTTGTTGGCGATATTTATTATGGGAGGAGAGACCATTTAACTAATGACGTTTCAACCACCACGATCCTGTTGCGGAGTACCCGGAAGTTTGTGAAAGTCTTGAAGTCATGAAATCCTACGATTAGTGCAAGCCCCTTTGTATGAATATTTCTTGGTACTATTAAACATTAACTTACCCCTAGAGATAAATTTCAGCATAAGGCGAGTGCAAACAGAAATACTAAGTGTTAAATTATATCTATAACATAGGTGATCATAGGTTCTCATATTAAGAACTAGACCATGGCCGTAAGGTACATTGATATAACACCCATTTTAGCTAACTATGCTAAGAGGCAGGTGTGCTTAAGACAGTTCATCATCTAAATATAATTATTATACATGGCCTAACAACCGTCCGTTGGTGAGAGTCCGAGAGCTCCATTTGTCCAACACTGACGTTTGCTGAATCAGCTAGCTATTCAGTGAGGGTTGGACTCGATTTTAGCGGTTCGGTTATGCACCTCTACCCCTCATCGCAGTGGACCTAATGTATGACACACCCCACATGAATGGAACCCCTTTCTACCATTCCCAGTGCAGCATCTGGCGTAATATGCTGTGTGCGCATTGTGTGTAAGGTATTTCTGCTGCTGGGCCCCGGCAGTTGACAGGCAGAGGACTGCGTCGTCCTGGTAATCTTTCACTATAGGGCATTCACCAAGAGCAGGGAAAGTGGGTGTACAGTCCAGAGATGGGTAGCTATCATTCCATAAGTTGTCCCATACATTGATTCCATGCATTGTAAGGTATTGGAATGGTCAGGCCGGTGCCCAGCGCCTTCGCTGCGGTTAGCCCAGTTTCCTTCACAGCAGTATTCCAAAGACGCGAAGTCCTTTATTAGGGAGTTGATGTGCATTTTGACTGTCCAACCCGGGTTCAGGATAATATTCAACAAGAGAAGTCCAGATGGATACCTCAAGCGCTCATCAGGGCGCTTTTGCATTCATCCGGGCTTGTGCTCGCTGTATGCTGATTATGTATACCTCACAAATATGTAACCAGGCCGCACATCATAGCCACAAAAACATCAGTAGTCTGGTTTCAAGCCCAGCTTTTTCTGTTCGCCTCTCAAAACTATCGTCCTTTCCGCGCCTGCCGGTTGTAGTACTTGTATTATAATTCGTCCATCACATCTATCAGGTTCGCTGACTAAATTTCCTCTTCCTCCCGCCGAGGAATGAGAAGCAGCTTGTAATAAAACCATGCTGATCCATTTTGTGGTGCAACCCAGATTTACAATGATAGATGTATATCAGACGCCCATAAATGCATTGGACGGTAGAACATGTAGATCTCCTAAAAATGGAGCTGTATTGATGAGCTATTGTTGGATATGATGATGTGCTGGCGCCTCGGCGTCTTGAAACTGTCGTAGTAACTTGAGAAAGTGAATTAGAGTCTACGTACGCTGCAAATCAGAATCTCATATTGTTCTACTGTCCCAGACTGCACAGACCAGCGCAGATTTCATTGAATAGCTTGACAATTATTTTCCAAAAGCTGCCTTTGCATTTGCATAACAGTATAGGAAAACCTAATAGTAGGGGAAAACCTATACCAAGGCAGAAATATAATACTGCAGGTAGCATATTAATAATTCATTTCTTTCAATCAGCCATACAGAAACAGATGTCCACCAGGCGAAAGGCATATTTTTCAAAAATGTAGTAGCGAGGCTACCCAGAAGTTAGTAAAAAATGGCATTAAACAAATATCAAGCAATTAAAGCTTGAGCAAAACCATGATCTCCGGCGGATGTTTATGAGCAGCCTACAGTCAGGCACAAATCCTGGGTTACAAAAGTTTGTTCAAGACATGTATCTGTTTTGTTGGGTACTCCACAGCATCTTGAGCTGCAGAAAACTTACCATATATTCATGTTCACTTATAACAAAGAGCTTTCCCTTGCAAGCCACACTGATCGTCGCACTTCTTCACGTAGTCTGGGTAATAGGTGTTTTCGCAATAGTAGATGGCTTGATCGTTGTAGTGAGGGAGATTGTTAAAGCCTTAGTTCCAGTCAGCAACTGATACTTTGCCTTCCTCTGTTGTATATGGGTGTAGGGCTTACCAAGATTATTTTTCAGATACCAGCCACAATACGCGTAGCCACGATTGCATTGCGGCGGCCCTGCGATATACACTTCATAGGCTGGATGACTAGCTGCAAGGGCAGCGGTGGAAAGACATAGAGCGAGTAGAGAGAGTTTCATCATGACTATTATTGAAATTTTAACTCCTTTTAAGCATTGATTAGGGGTTAAAACACAATATAGGTCGCATGTGAGGGAAAATATCTCCTTTTATAATCTCTGCCTACCGATTCAACCCATTCAACAAAGGAAGGTTTCTAAAGTGGCCACCAAAGTTGACATCACCTAGTATACTAGTGTTTACCAGTTAAGGGAAGAACGCCCCCCTACCATGTAAACCTGATACTGAATAACTAGCACATCAAACCCTTTTCATAGTACCCTAAATATCGCCACTCTCTACCGGGGTGCTCCGGAGGAGAATGATAATATCTTACAAACTGTGATGTAGTTTAAGTATTCAACCAGTATTCCATGGTCGCCTGTAGAAACTTGACCTTCAGAGGTTTGGCGTCATTTACATACAGCTTTCCGGTTTCAGAAGAAAAGATTAATGTTCAACAATATGTGCCAAATATTGAATCTAGCTGATGTTGACAGGATGGCATTCGATAGACTTCGCCCATACCCACTGGTGACCCTCAAACGCCTTTACCCGCATGCAGGAAACCCCAGGTCACCCCCCAAGCACCGGAAGTATACCCCGAAACAGCAATATCTTATATCGTAAAACCATTTTAATTGTATTGCTTTTTTTCCTTTTATGCCGTGGTGTATATTATAGGAAACTTTAGCGGATACAGACGGACGGGGGCTACAGGGGTCTGGGCGAGGTCTCAGCGGTTGAGACATGGCAACGCCCGTCTATGACAGTCCATTATGACACTGGCCGCCTCCTCCAAGAGCGATCGCTCGGAGAGTAATGTAATTAACCGCCACGGCGTAAGGGTACCCTAGAACCAAGCTCTAAAATTCAAAGGGAAGCGGTTCGTAATCGTCGCCCTGGGTTATAGGGATCATAAGACCCTTCTGCGCCGAACTTGCACCCTTCGTAAGGGTACTATTTAGCGGATCTAAAAAAAGCTAAACTAAGGGCCAAACACAATATAGAAGGAATAGTTATGCTCTCAGCATTAAAACATAGGAAAATGCCAAGAACTTTGGTTAGGGCTCGCCCGAGGCTATTGACATGGGCGGGCTAGATGGTTTGCAGCAGTGACTGAATCAGAAGTGAGGAACGTATCACATATCCTTACTATTCGTCCTTTGGTGCCTGAAGTAGTTACCTTATCTTCACCTTTGGTCCTGGGCATGATATCAAAGAAAGTACAAAGTCAATTAGGTTCATAAACTAAATATTGATTTCGCAAGAGTACATGGTATTTAGCGTGGACAAGATATACTTTTTAGCTTTCTCGTCCCGCAAGCCAAGGGGGATAGAGCCTGTATTTAATATTCCAGTCACTTAGTTAACAATTATATTCATGACATCTTGGTTGCCTCTTGAGTCTATGAAATGACCCACTTATGATGTCGCCTCGCCAGGATAGCAGCAGGCAGAATAATTAAAGTTTAAAATGCGAAGATTGGGATGAGGTATTTGATGGACTTGCAATATCCCACCGTACTTTAAAACAAGTACCACCCACCTAACTGTTAGGAAAGGTTTAATTATACATTAATAGGGCGATACCAACTGCCGCATGCAGCACCTGCAGAGGCGGGTTAATCACTTTTCCCATGGAAGGTTTGCTCAGCCAGTAATTAAAGTCAGTTAACATCTGTTAGCTAAAGTAGATAATGTTTAATTATCAGTGAAGAAGCTCATTTCCAGCTGACCAAGGTTATCCACTGCATTATACTACAATAAGGGAATGAGCTAGCTAGGTAATTTCTGGTATGCTATCCTTTCAGCACCACCTATATCCACTCTTTAATGGCTATGCTAGATATTTACATGACATAGTAGCCCTAGAAGTCAATGACACCGGGCATTATTATATAATGTTTGCTTAATCACATGGTATATCGTGCATACATCGCAATAGCTGAAGCTTAGATTACTGCAACCGGAGTATTGCCCAAAGGTATTGATAGTTAAGTTCGTACCACTGGCTTGCAGGGCAAATAAAAGGTCAATATTAATATTAACTTTACCCCCAAAAGTCAAAAGCCCATTGCAAACGTATCAATTCTTTATGTTATAGTTGGCGTCGTCATGAACTCTCATACTACTACTACTCCTGCTCTTATTATTTTTATTATTCTTATTATTCCTCTTTTTCAAGGTTGCGCGGTGCCCAACTGCACTGGTCTTCCTATTTCTATCTTCTTCTGCTGCATATTCATCAAGAGGTAAGCTAATGGATGAACTGATTTGACGCCGACGCCATAAGACATATATATATTTCTTGGATAAATGACAAAGAACGGTGACTCGGTCATAATATGTTCCTCCGTCGAACTGCATCAAGAATGAATAAAAAAAATGCTGCTTCCCAGTCCGCTTCTCTGATCCATGTCATTAATCTGTTTGTATAGCTCCTCCAACTTCTTCTCTTCAAATTCTCTATACATCTTCTCGATTTGTAGCTGGTCAAACAGCCGTAGAACTCTGCCTTCATGAGCCGGATCGCGTTTGCCATAAGAGTCCAGCAACATCTGCCGTTTATCGGCATTACCTGAATGAAACGCTCGGATGAGAAGCCAAGTGCACTTATTATCTTGAATATCAGTGCCGATCTTGCCTGTTGTCTTCGGATTTCCGAAGACATCGAGGTAGTCATCTTGTATCTGAAAGTACTCCCCAACATGCAGGAGAATGTTCCGTGCTCGTTCTAGATTCTCTTCGCTGGCACCTCGAATGTAATGCAGTCCAAGGGCAACTGGCAAGTAAAAGCTGTAGAAAGCGGTCTTGTTGTTGACAATGAAGGCGTACTGTTCCGCCGTCATGTCTCCGGCTGAACTGTTGCGACATATGGTCGTGTCACTCAGCTGCCCTAGCTCTATCCGGAACCGCGCCTCATTAAAGAGTTCGATAAAAGCAAGATACTCCGCATGATTGCGAAAATGTCGCTGTAAGAGAATGAAAATGCATGATTTAAGAAGCGACGCATCATTAATTGCTAGGAGCCCCATTCCCCCTGCACGATACCATTTCTGAGGTTTAGCCTATTGGTCTACTTTTCCCGCACTGTCACGCAGAGAACACTTGTATTTGCATGACAGCCTGGCTTGGGACTTTGTGCACTGTTGGTGATATGCTTGAAGATATGAACTCTCTCGAGGCGGAAGCAGCCTTGCAGGAAATAATTAATGTTTTAGAGGAGAAAGGTGGGTGCAAATACACGGCCGCTAGGGGATATGCCATGTATGTATATCATACTCACCGCAGTTTAGCTACTCTAGTTACTTACGCTTCGTCACAGTACGCAGTGGCAGTGATCGTCGCTGAATTTAAATCCCACTGTGAGAAATACCTGCCTAGCGCGCTGTCTCGCGCCGTCTTCCGTGATGTCTCTGAAGCCTTTCTGGGCCTACAGCAAGAAATACAACTCAAGACAGGCAGTTTGCCTTACGAGTTAGACACTTATATGAGCATCCGCACCCGAACTATAAGGATCAAGCCATTGTTCACTCTGGCTTTGAGTACATGGAGACCATAGCTGGCCAAAAAAGCTGGACAATATTCAAACAGAGGCTAATATGGTCGCTGGTCTTCAGAATGACTTTGTTGGACTTGAAAAGGGCCTCAAAAGGGCGAGCAAGCAACGCAGTTATAGTATTGATGGGGAGGTATTATGACCGAAGCAAACCTCCTGACCATGAAACCTTGCAGAAGGTAACCAAATACCTTTGTGAAAGGCACAGCTTGGCCATATCACGGCTTATAAAACAAATGGAAGACTTGCGACGAAGTGCTCACCTTCAAGATCCAGTTCAAGTCCTGGAGATGGTTCTTGTGGATATGCAACTTTGCAATAAAAGGGAGACTAGGCTGCATCAGAAGATGATCTTGCTGGTTGCTGATGGAAGTACAGCTGTGTTTCCTGGCACTCTACCTTCCTAACAGGTGAGATCAAATGAACGTCGAGCACGACCCGAAAACTCTCTTTAAGTTCTGGTGGGATACTTGCGACTTTGCACTTAATACTCGAGTGGTAGTATTCCCAATGTATTCGTTCCATAATCATGCTTACATCCATTTAAGAAAAACTGGCATTATTATCTCACATGCCGACAATTAGATTGAGGATAAGATGATAGCGGCAACTCATGTATCCATCAAACCGCCTAGATGGTTAATCATCTAGTAGTAACTTTACCAAACTTTATCTTATAAAATGGGAAATGTAATTATCACTGGATGCATAGCGCATCTACACAGATGAAACTGCTCTATTGAGCAGAGAAGGCCATTTAATTTCAGCCGTGTGGAATTAGCTCTTGGCCGAATCTCAACTGCCGCTTCAGTCGTCGATGGTTCGGATCTGATCATCTGAATTATGCTGAAAAACGGTAAGTCCTTGTGATAACAGTCGGGTAATGAGAGTCACTTCATTGGATCATCCTGCTCACCATGGTCTGAGCATATTTTAAAGATTTCGATTGGCCTGATCTGAGAGGTTTTCATTATCGTGCGTGTGGACATTGTATCGAAAAGGATTCGGCCCGGAAACGTCAGGCAATTCCTCCCGCAAAACCAAATCCCGAGAGTTTTCTTGCGGCATCTGGCGCTCTTTATGCTGCATCAGTAATGGTGGAGCTCTGCTTCTTTACCAAAGTTCTTGTCGGCGTGACCACTTGTGTCGTTTGGATAAGCTTGCATTAATCACCGGCCGGGAGGTCGATATTGAGCCAATCGAAAACTGGGTTATCCCATACCTTCCACAATTGATCATTGTGCTCCGGGACCTGCCATCCTGCACTTGCCCTGATCCCAAGTATGGCTCCTTAATACGTCGAGGTACTTCCTGACATAGCCGTGCGGTCGAGATCGCAACTCCTCCCGGATTAGAGATAGCAGATGTAACACACCAAAGTTCATTTTTGTCCCAGGAGTCCTAAGTGATATGAAAGTCGTGGTGGACACAGCGGGGGCCTCCCGCCTCAGTGCTTGCGGATGGTTTGGTGCTAATGTGCGTGGAGTAAATGCGATTGTCATGCAAGGAAGGGTCTGCGGAGACCCGGGATGTAGTGCCCTGAGTAGTATATGTTCCCTATCTCACGCCAAAACCAAAAACTTGGAAAGCGAGGTGCTATCAAATTCACTTCCAGAGTTCCATTCGCTGAGGAGGGCCCGGGACTAGCCAAATCCCACTCATGGACTGTTTAGGGCATGATCAGTGCTTTGTTTTCAATATCTCAAGTATCATGTCGATGTACTCATTTTTCATCAGCCTAATTCTCGGCAGGCCATTATACTCTTTGAGAAGATAGTGCAGATGCCGGGAAATGTAGGAACTGCAAGTGCCCTGCTCCTGTCACCAATGACAGCGCATGCAACTGATAAGGCACTTAGCTTTGCTTAATTTAAGGAGCTGCATTCATTGTCGTCCAAGCGCTTGCGACCAGCCCAGTTGGGAAGGAAACTAACTAGGTTATTCGTGATATTATGCAGGGCATACTAGACAAAACTCTGGAACGCATGATCTGATTACAAATGAAACGACATCCATAGGCATACAGCCGTTGCCAACCAACGAAAACTGTCGAGTCCTGGCGAGAAGTATGTAACGCGTGGCGTTTGCAAATATGTTGCTATAGGAGAACGACAGAGCCCCTTGTAGACATTAGTCGTCATATGTAGGTGAAAGCTCGAAAATTCGGTCATGATATAATCAACAGTGTTGTTAGATCATGTGGTGCGAGCTATACCGATCATCCTAGCGCGCTAACCAGCCTGCTAAGAATTGCCGGAGAGACGTCTCCTTCCTAACACTGCATCCCTGAGGTGATCATCCGGTTGACTGGCTTTTAAGGCAGCCAACAGTGCAAGGACGATCAAAAGATTTAAGAAGACTAGAACGCAAAGAAATGGTTCGCCAGCGAGGGCTGATAGGGATATGACGAATGGCGTCATGAAAAAGAAGGTAGTAACTGGCATGTTGAATTATGAGCTTTGAATCAATTCTTCAGGAGAGCACTTAGCAGTTGGAAACAACCAGTAGAGAAAACAATATGTGGATGCACGACTTAAAAGGGTCATCATGTCTAGATACTCCCGCACCAGAAAATCATCAGCAAAAGGTTGAGCGAGGATCAGGACCCCTTTTAAATAATCTTGGCGCACATACAGAGTGATAATGAATGGATTTTATAAAACCCTCAAATTAAATTAAGTTGTAATTTGTTCAAGACTGCAAGAGATACACTGACGATGCCAATACATTAATGGTTTGGATGGCTTTTTCAAAAATTCATCCCGGCAGTAGCATTATTCAAGCCATTCTTTTGCTAGATGTAGTCATACGTGGAATATGACATCGCTTTAGAAATGATCCCCTGAATAGCTCAATGTGACTCGTAATAGCAGTGAGTGTGTCAATCCGTGGTCTATCTGTGGTATTAATTGAAGCCACTATCTTCCTGATGACTGTATCAAATTCGTGTTGCAATATGTATTAATATAATGCCTGACTGACTGATACTAGTGTATTAGTCTCCTTTGACATGTGCTTTTCTCATTCTGGTCTATATGTAGAGGTCACTTGCCATGTTCGCAATACCTTTGGTCAGTACAAGTTCCACACTTCCCTCAACATTGTAAGGGCTCATTCATCAGAGGACGCAAAGCGAGTAGATCATTTGAAGTAGCTGCACCAGGAAATTGGGTAACGGGCGGCAAGAATCCCCGAATAGTGATTGTATGGGCCCATATTTGTGAGGTTACATTATAGACACTGGAAAACGACTCGGGTCCATGGTTGAAGCATGTAAGGCAATAGGAAAAGTTGAGAACTGTCAGGTGTTGCTGTACAGGTAGTCTCTAAAGCACTATGCAACTACCGTATGGTCATTTACTATGCTTTTTGCAAAAGGCATTGCCTCTTACAGAGTTCCACGGTACCTCAGCTGCCTATATTTGCTGTAGACAATGATGTTAGCCCGTACGCCAGCCGGACAACGAAATATGCAGGTATCTGATTTTGTGGCCCCATCCTTCTTCTTTCGTCGGCATGCAGTATATGTCATGGACTAAAGTCTGATAATGACATTGTAGATCCGTGTTAATGAATATATACGCGTCCACACAGTCTGGTCGCCTCCCTACTTCTGGGCTACACTAACCAAAGAAGCGCAAACTGGCATGATGCAGGAGGCATTCTGGTCGTAGTGGTACAGTAGCAATCGATCTCACAGTCCTCAGTGTTTAGTGTCTTTGCTCGCATCCGCTCTGCCAGTGTCCCCCTAATCTGGCTGTTAATCCCTTGTCTGATTATAAAAGCCCCCTTGATCTCTGCGGTAAATTTTAACAGGGAGCCTTTCATCACTCACAGTTATCTCAACGTTGAATTCTTCAGCTTCAGGGTGAATTCTGGGCTTGTTTCTCAGTTGAAATCGTAAGCCTTGTGAATACTATGGACACGCAGTTTATATTTACTCAGCCTCACTGGGTATACGGCTGCTTCACATTACTGTTCTCATTTATTTTGTTCATTGGACTGTATGCGGTACTTTGCGGCCATTATGTCACTGAGACACCCAAGAAACTGTGTCTGGGAAGCACTGTACCGAAACAAGACTACGAGACGCTTATCAATACTTTCCTTCGAGGAATAAGCTATCAGTGTCCGACTATAAACAATGATGCATCACTGATCAGCCGCATACAGAACCAATTCAAAATGGAAGGCATTCCAGAGGAACTGATACGAAGGCTTGAAGAGGAGATTGAGGCGGGCGCCGTTTACGCCCTTGCCTCCTATTCATACGCCCCACAGGGCGTGCAGGAGGCCATTGCAGTGAAGACCGCACTTTATGCTGCTATTGACAACCTTGCAAAGGATATGAGGGGTGATCTTCGACGATACTGTATGGAGTTAGTGAGCGGTGATTCGCACGGTCATCCCCTGTTGCGGGCCATGACCAGCTGGTTAAGAAATTATTGCAGGCTCTTCGGCAACTTTGGCGGAAATATGATTATAAAATCATTGATCAATTACATTTCCGCCGGCTTCTACGAGCTCGATGACACCTGCATGCGTGGCACACAGAGCACTTCCGATTTCACCGACTATTTTCGTTATAAGTCCGGAACCAGTGAAGCGTACGGTTTTCTGTCTTTCCCTGAAGAGTTGTTTCCAGAAAACCGCTACCTGGACAAATATCTCGCGGCCATGCCTGCAATAATCGACTATTTGAATATTGCCAATGATCTTCTCTCCTTTTACAAGGAAGAAACAATGAAAGACGCGATCCATGTACACGCCCATGCGAGTGCGAACCATCTCAGCCATTTGGAATCTCTAAAGTGGTTCGCAGAGAGAGCCAAAAAGGCATTTCAGAGAGTCCAGTGTCTTTTGTCTAGCGACGAGCCATTGCAGCGGGCTGCCGAGAATTTTCTGCATGGCTATATAACATTTCATTTAGCCTCAAAGAGGTATCGGTTGACTGAATTAAATATTCCAGCTGCACTGGAGGCAAGAAGCCTTCTCTTGGAACGATTGAGTTCTATAAGAGATGATCCAGATTGCGACCACCACAAGGCGGAGCCAGTTCAGCACTCCCGTCTCGATTAGGTTCGCTACGTTACTTTGGTGTCTCGAAATGCCACAAGTCCTTAAGAACCGCCCAGTTGCGCGAAACCGGTTATCTATGTCGAATTTTTCCTAAAGTTGTCACATCGATCCTGAGTCTGATTAGAACTAAGTTGACGTACTGTTTGAATAGCCTCTGCATAAGCAATATATGTTAAGCAAACAAATTAGGTTCTCTCCTTTATGACCTATGCTCGGACATGTAATGGCCCATATAGTTATCATCATGTATGAATACGAAGCCCGCCATGCTTGTAGCGAAGGCAAGTCTCTCCGCACGGCAAAATGGATACTCAGAGCGTGGTTTAGTCACAACAGAATGTGTCGCAGTTACCCATTACCTTGCCAATGTTTTCTTTTCCAAGCAAGTCAATTTGATACTGGATAGTTGCATCAGCAGAAAGCTGGGCTTCCTTGTGGATTCATGAGTTGAAGACTCAGAAGTACTCTGGGGTATGAACATAGAAACTTGGAGAAACTGGGATTGAATACTGTGTAATGTAGCCGGGCAGGCTTCCCTTGGGTGAAGATATGCTGAAATGTATAGAAAAGTAAGGTATCTGAGCAATGATAGCGCGGCCTGCTGCTGTCAGAATAAACCACATCTCAACGACCATTGATGACTAGATCAAGTTACGTGTAGTAGCGTTTTATACCCCTGGCAGCCCTCACTCAGGCATGGCTATTTGAGGCGGGAATATCCCTCTTCCTCCAGTACTATAATACCCTGCACATGATGCCCGTGCAAGGTAACCTAAGAACCTCCACATACTGGGAGTTTTAGTCTTATAAAATAAACCTAATACTTAGTGTGAAGTTCTTTAGATTAGGTATATCCTATACTATATATACCCTATAAAGATCCTTATTATATACTAGTTAACTAATATATATTTTCTTGCCTAAAAGAGAGAACTTATACTCTAGTAACTCTTGGTCTTGTCTTAGTCTAAAGACCAATAAGGCCTATTCTACTATAATAGTATATATAAGTCTAACTATTCTAGTATATATAATAGATTAAGTAGGCTATAGTTAGCTATAATGTTGCTATAGGTATTAATATTATAGTAAAATATAACTTTATTATAGATGGAAAAAGAGAGTAAAGGGGTTTAATTATATTCTTACGCTTATCTAGAGCTAGGAAATTATAGCCTAGACTTCCATATCTAGTAATTACTATAGGTGTAGGCTCCTGGGCTGTTGGATGAAAAGGATCCTATGTCTTTTTAAGTGTCCAACAAAATCAGTTGAGGATATTGCTCATGATTATCATAGGCTCTACTCCTTCACAGGCCCGGCCAAATACTTGATAAAACGGGATATAGAAACCTATCTGACTTTCCCAGGCCAACATCTACCTCCCATAATTCCCCGACGTAGCCTGGCTTGAAAACAGTTTTGGCATTGGCACTGTTTGGCGTGCTAGGACGTCTGAAGCCCCCAAGGGTATCCTACACCCACTTACCAGGGAATTCCTCTCGCATAACTGGATTGCGAGCTCTCAAGCTTGACTGCATCTCATTTGATTCTCCATTGTTCCAGCGAGCCTCACAAGCCGGCGGCGGAATATAATCATTTTAAAAAGCAATGGCATGATGACGATCCCCGCCTACCAAGTTTGCTATCAACTGGCAACAGTATCTGACGGGGAGGTGATGGCGGGCGCCAGGGAGGGCGCCATGGTTCTCTATTCACCTGCAAGCTGGGATAACGACTCCTTGGAGAATCGGCTGCGGGTTTTGCAGCGGTAGTAACTGTGGTTGCAGATGAGATTAGGGGTTTCGGGACATTGGAAGCGCCCCATCTTGAGACTGGAGAACCGGACTTCAGAAAAGTCGTAGCGAGGGCACTGAGAAGCCGCTTAAGTAGCTAGGATTGCTGCGTAGATGAAGCGAAGGGGGCCGGCTCACCACTTTGGGACTGGCCCTTTGACGTGCTGAAGGGGGAGGCATGAATCCAGGCCCTTTTTTTCCCTTTCTTGTTTTCTTTCTCTTTTCTCTTCTCCCCTTTTCTTCGCCTCTTTCTTCTATTTTTTCGGTAAATTTTGTAGAGTTGATTATTACCGCCTATCATATGATCTTGCCAACCGTTTTTCGGCGTCCTTGATGGGACCGAGTACGATTTCACGCAAACTTGGGAGAATGCGGATGGAAAGACGTTTGGCCTTGAAAAGTTGAAACCATACCGCTACCACCACACCTTATCAGTTATGAAGGGGTAAGGCTCCAGCTTCACGACCTACCGCTGATTGATGCGATACTTCTCAGCCACGAGAATCATGTGGACGAGCTGGATCCTGAGGGTCGCAGGTTGCTTGATGGCTGAAGAGTGGTCACCACCATGGATGGTGCCTCCAATCTCCGTCCTCGCCTTGGAGTTGTTGGTTCTTCGCCCCTGAGAGACTGTGACCGCCACCATCAAAGGGAAGTTTCTCTGAACTACTAGTGCACCTTACAAATAGTTCCCAGGTGGTGGGGTCACAGGTTTTATCCTGGAGACAGATTCCTTTAATATCCATGAATCTGGCAAACTGAATACGATGTGCTTTTCAGGAGATAACGTAATTCCCAGGTGAGCCGGCCACCCGCGTCAGCCGGCCACCCTCATCGAATTTCAACGCGTTTGAATCCTGAAGCTATCCAAATCAACCAAAATGCCATATATTTTTATTAGATCTAGCTAGTATGGCGTGTAGGGCATCTAGTTCTAGTATGCCCTATATTAAAGCAATTAGAACACCTCAGTGGCGCGCGTTTTAGGGGTTCTAAAGGTAAAGGCGCGGAATTAACAGATAACCCCCTAATCTCATTCCCTTAGTCATTTCTTGCCTGGATAAGATCCCTAGCTTCCTGAATGCAGAGTCCTTCATTAGGAGTTATCTAGCATCTAGATCACTTCCTTTTCTGCTTCTCCTTCTTATTAGCTGTATGTAGATCATGATTCTCCTTTACTAGTAGGGCTGCACTGTGCATAGCCATCTTATAACTCTTAATAAGCTGCTGTATAGCTAATTTTAAAGGCATTAAAGGGCTTTAAGAGTGTTGTTTTAGGAGCTTCTTAACTAAGGATGCTTACTTACATAATTACTAAAGTATATGAGGTGTAGTAAGCTAAGATAAGTTAGTTAATTAACTTACACAGCTCAGAGGGGGGGTAGGGGTTAAGATATAGATATTTAGCTTCTCAAGCACCCTCTCTAGCTTTAAAGGGTGGATTCTAGCTGCCACAAAGCTATTCTAAATATTTAGAGGTGTAAAGACCTCTAGATAAGCTGCTGGATATGCTTTAAGAAAGTCTAACTTATTAATATAGTTATATCCTAAGCACATCTTTTACTCAATAAGGCCTCTATAAGCACGCTTTAAAGGGCTAAAACAACCAACATCTAGTGGTTATAAGAGATGAGAAGAATAAGCAGGTATACAGAGGGTAATAATATTATTATCCCTACAGGCTTTATTAAAGCTAGGCATTAGATAGCTTCCATAGCTATCTATAATAAGAAGATAATATCTTCTAACTATATAGCTAGTCATTACAGGGATAAAGATCTTTTAAAGCTACTAAAGGCCTATCTCATCTATTATCCATCCATTTTAACTAACTTCAATTCTCTAGTTAGATAGGAGAGTGTGATCTTAATACTATCCCTTAATATAAACCTTCCCCTTAAAGATTATACAAGAAGGAAGCACCTAGCCAGTAGTTTTAATATATTTAATTATTATAACCCATTCCTGATTACCTGGCTGAATGAGATAAGGCTTTCTAGGTATATTAGCTCTTATTACTACCTTAGTAGTTATAATTAAGCCCATTGCAAAGCCTATTTTATTAAAGTTATAGATATCTGTCACACCCTGGGATCCGTCTCTGCTGTTCCTGCTAGTCACTAACTCTGGGAGTGATATAGTCCCTAGACTATATCTAATACTTGCCTAAGGCCTACCAACCAGGTAGCCTAATAATGCAATGATACAATGATCTAAGTAGGATTAAGGATAGTTAAGGTAATATAAGAATAATAATAGCAAAGATAGAAGCAAGGCCTATTAAGTATGTATACTTAATAGTGAAAGAGTAACTAATAAATTAGACTAGTGATCTTGTACTTAAGTAAATAACTTATATTAAATATAAGGAACTAAACTAAGAGTGCTAGAT